>VUQG01045196.1:0-13247 GCA_015106755.1 Etia nguti | reverse complement strand
CTGGTCTGTGGGTTGTCTCTGACTGTTCTCACCATTCGTCGCTTCTGTCTATCCGAGATTTTTCTTGGTCTGCCACTTCGAGCCTTAACTTGAACTGAGCCTGTGGTCTTCCATTTTCTCAATATGTTCCTAACTGTGTAAACAGACAGCTTAAATCTCTGAGACAGCTTTCTGTATCCTTCCCCTAAACCATGATGGTGGACAATCTTTGTCTTCAGGTCATTTGAGAGTTGTTTTGAGACCCCCATGTTGCTACTCTTCAGAGAAAGTTAAAAGAGGAGGGAAACTTACAATTGACCCCCTTAAATACTCTTTCTCATTATTAGATTCACCTGTGTATGTAGGTCAGGGGTCACTGAGCTTACCAAGCCAATTTGAGTTCCAATAATTAGCTCTACAGGTTTTGGAATCAATAAAATGGCAACAGTGCCCAAATTAATGCACCTGCCTGATTTTGTTTAAACAATTATTGCACACTTTCTGTAAATCCAATAAACTTCATTTCACTTCTCAAATATCACTGTGTGTGTCTCCTATATAATATATTTAACTGACATTTAATGACTAACTGACATTTAATGACTATAATGACTATTAACAAGGTTGCCCAAACTTTTGCATCCCACTGTATGTGTTCACTTTTGTGAAGATTGTGTATTGCTGATGAGCTTATAATATGAGGTTAGAAAATACTATATTATGTTTCTTGCATTTTTATTTGTAGTTAACTAGGATGATTGACAGTGCCAAAATACTCTGAAGAAGAAATTATAATATGCATTTTTTTCACAGTTATTTAAAACTGGCAAAAGCGACAGAATTTCAAGTAGCTGGTGCAACTCAACCATCATCACTCTGGACAGTGACACACAGTTAAGGGCTAATAACACATTCATGTATGTCTTGTTGTCCAGATGCTCCAAATGTTCCCTTAGTGACGAGGACGCCTCCTGGTGACATTATGAAGGGCAGTTACGTGTCTCTGACCTGCAGCAGTGAAGCTAACCCATTACCTAAGTATTCCTGGTACAGGAAGGCTCAAACACTGCTCAGTAGAGAAAAACAGCTGTTCTTCCAGTCTATCCAACCCTCTGATTCTGGAGAGTATTACTGCACTGCTGAAAATGTGCTGGGAAGGAGGATATCTGAATATATCTTCATTAATGTGAAATGTGAGTAAAGAATTATTTATGCCAATGCAAAATAAAAATAAGTCCATATGATGTCTACTTTCTTCATATTTGTCATTATTAGCATTAAGTTTCAAGTTTTGTCATATGAAGGTGGCATAATGGTGGAACAATGGCACATTATTATCAGCGAAATAGCACATAAAGTAACTAAGGCAAAAATAAAACAAACTAAATGAATAAAGAAAATATATAAAACAGCAGAATAAATGAATACAAATTACTAAAAGTATTGTAAAAATACTTTCAGCAGTTCAGTAGCCTAATGACTTAGAAACTGTCCCTGAATCTGCTGATGTGGGTGTGGATGCTCCTGTACCTCCTGCCATCAGGCAGGAGCATGAACAGTGTGTGGCTTGGGTGGCTGGGATCAGAGAGGACCTGGTGGGCCTTCCTATCTGTAGAGGTCCTGGATGGCTGGTAGTTCAGTCCTGGTGATACATTAGGACACACTGAGCAGCAATAGCTCATGAAGAAGCAGTCCAAAAAATAATGCAAATTACAATTTTATGTGAATTCTTTTAAGGGGTATTTATCACAATACCTTGCCCCACATGCTACAACACACAATCTACCTAAGAATTTGTGATCTATCTTGCAGATGGTCCACAGACCTCCATTGTGTTAATGACACCTGGTATGATAGTGGAGGGAGATTCAGTCAATCTGACTTGTAGTACTAATGCTAACCCAGCAGCAAAACACACCTGGTACAAGGAGAACCAAACCCTGCTTGCAAGCCCGGGAAGTGTCTATCGTTTCACTGCCATCAGCTCAGAGGACAGCGGGAATTACTCATGCAAGTCTGAGAATCAGTATGGACAGATAACCTCAAAATCTCTATTCATAGATGTTAAGTGTAAGTAAAATTCAATTTTTCACTTCAAGTTTTTGTATATCTATCTATCTATCTATCTATCTATCTATCTATATATATATATATATATATATATATATCTATATATATATATATATATATATATATATATATATATATATATATATATATATATATATATATATATGTATGTATGTATGTATGTGTATATTGCATACACTCTTATTTGCTTTTTCCCAGATCCTCCGAGGCTTCCCATTCTGAAAGTGAGTCCCTCTGCTGAGATAGTGGAGGGCAGTTCAGTAAGTCTGACCTGTAGCAGTGATGCTAACCCAGCAGCTAATTACACCTGGTACAAAGAAGATGAAAACTCACCAAAAGCATCGGGACAGAACTTCACTATTACTGATTTTAGAACTGAACACACTGGGAGTTATTACTGTAATGCCCAGAACTCAAGAGGACAGCATAAGTCCACCTTGTATCTGATTACTGTAGCGAGTGAGTTATACCGATGTTTTCTCTATTTAACAAGGTTTTTGAATGGTTTTAGTATGAGAATTCTCTCTATGCAGTTGAACACCTTTTAAGTATTGTATAGTCATGTATAAGAATTTTCTGACATTCCTGATTTGTTTCTATTATCCCTTGCGACTTCTCAGGTACACAGAAAGCAGCAGTTACTGGTACAATCACTGCTGTTTTCCTTGCTATCACACTGGTCATGGTCTTCCTGTGTATTAGGTGAGCGGTTCTGTGATTCTTGTGAATCAATTAGTCTCATCTTTTTGATACTTACATGTGTTGTTACATTGAATTCTTGTCTCCTATTTAGAAAATATAAGTGGTTCACACAACAGAGTAAAGATGGAGAGAAACCTTGCAGTGAAGAACAGGTGAGAAAGTATTCTACTGTGAAAGAAAAACATACCTTAAAATAAAGCTGTCACTTTGGAGTGACAGCTTTATCGCAAATAAAACCTAGTTATTTTGGAGAATTGTAATCTCAACACAGTATTTTTTCCTGCATTTCTACATTCCCTGACGAAGAATACGAACAACACATATTGGACTGCAGTGTTTTCTAATTTATTTTGCATTGTGGCAATAAATGGAACAGGACGATAAGTTCAAATTGCATTGAATTCAATTTTATTTATGTAGTGCCAAATCTCAACAACAGTAACCTCAAGGCACTTTATATTGCAAGTTAAAGACCTTACTATAATAATAATCAAAATGATCTTAACAATATTGGATTGCCTTTTTGAAAATACCACTAAACAGATAATCCCTTACATGTAAAAACTAATATTTTAAGTATCTAATCACTCTAATCATCTAACATGTTAATTCTTAAAAATAATTTTTTAATTTTTTAAAACCTTGTGTGGTCTAAACATGTATTTTTAATTTTCTCAAAAAATACGTATTGACATAATCAATAAAAAAAATCAAGTACAATTCATTTCATAACAGTTGCCAGAAACTGTCAATACCCAGTGAAGTATTTCTACAGTAAATATCAAGTTCTCGTTTCATCAGGTGAACATGGATCTAGTGTACGACACCCCGTCAGCTGTAGAAGGAGAACCATCAGGTCAGCAGGGTGACCTTCACTACAGCACCATCCGCTTCTCTCAGAATCAGGCAGAGGCTCTGTACTCCAACATCGGCCGAGGTCAGCTATACAGACACAAAGATGAAGAGGCCAGTGAAGCTGAATACACTGCTGTTAGATGTGACAATTCCAGTAGAGCCCAAGGGTGAGGTACAGTTTTCATTGCCGTACAATGAAAAAAGGAGACATCTGATTAGAAACTGATAATGTAAATACTTTTTTCCCCTTCACAGAACAAGATGTCAAGAAAATGGGGAAGATACATTTACCCTGTACAGTACAGTCAACAAAAATTCATGAACCATGACTCTATGGTGTGTCTTAAAAAAGAACAAATAATGACTTCAAAAAATAACCACAGCCTCTATTTGTACACATTTTTGTGTTGTACCTTCCATTTTAGGATTTGATCGATCAAAACCATAATAATTACAAAATAAACTATTTTTTGTAACTGATGTAATTTAATTATTGTAATTTAATTAATTAAAGAAAATCCAATTTCCTTTTTAAAAATGCATATGTCAGTACTTTAGCAGCAGTATTAACAGCTGTATCATTTAATCCTTTTAGGGCTCACCACAACAGGCCTCAATCTCATCCTATCCCAAGCATTCTCTTCTGTCACACCAACCCTCTGAATATCTTCCTTCACTAATCCATGAACCTCCTCTGAGGTCTTCCTCTTTTCCTCCTGCCTGGGAGCTCCATCTTAAACATCCATTGTCCAGCATATCCACAATCCCTCTTCTGCACATGACTAAACCATCTCAACCTCTCAACTTTTTCTTGAAACTGCTCAACCTGAGCTGTCCCTCTAATATACTCATTTCTAATCCAGTCCATTTTGCTCATTCCCAGTCAAAATCTTAGCCTCCACGACTCTGTCAGCTCAGACTCCTGTCTTTGTTTTTGCCACTGGATCCACACCATAGAGAATAGCATGGTCTTATTACCATATTCTAAACCTTACCTTTCATTCTTGTTGCTATCCTTCTGCTACAAATCAGCCCTACATCCATCTCGATCCACTCCACCCTGCCTTCGCTCTCTTCTCTTCACCTCTCTTGTGCACTGTCCATTGCTTTGGATGGTTGACTCATTTACCTTCACTATCTTTAGTCCTTCCATATTCGCCTTTCCTCCTGTCTCCCTTTCTTTCGTGCATGTATTCTGTCTTACTTCTACTAACTTTCATTCCTCCAGCTCTATAGAGCATACCGCGAGCTCTCCAGTGTCTCTTCCATCTGTTCCCTACTCTCACTACAGATCACAATGTGATCTTCAAACATCCTATCCCACATAGACTCCTTCCTGACCTCATACGTCAACCTGTCCATCACCACTGCAAATAAGAAAGACCTCAGAACAGATCCCAAATGTAATTCCACCCCCACCTTGGACCCATCTGTCACTACCACTGCAGACCTCACCACTGTCTCTCTGTCCTCATACATGTCCAGCACCACTCTCAGATACTTCATCAACTTGATCCCTCTGTAGCTGCTACAGCTCCACACATCACTCTTGTTCTTGAGAATCAATACCAGTAGACTTCTTCTCCATTATTCATGCAGCCTCTCACTCTCCAAGATTGTGTTAAACAGTGGTCAAAAACTCCACTAACAGATATCACAATACCGCCACAGGCTTGTCATCTGAACCAACCACCTGTCCACCCTCCATCCTTTTCATAGCTGCCCTCACTTTCCTCTTACTAATCCTCTGCAACTCCTGATTCACTCACTGTCCTCCATCTGTCCTCCTCTCTCTTGTGTTCTACTCTGATGAGTTCTTTAAAGTACTCCTTCCATCTCTCAACACACTCTTCTCTTGTTAGTACATTTCCATTGCTATCCTTAATTAGCTTAACCTGCTGCACATCCTTTCCAGGTTGGTCTTTCTGCCTAGCCAGTCGATACAAGTCCTTTTTTCCTTCCTTAGTGTCCAGCCTGACATACAACCCACTATAAGCCTTTGCCTTTGCCACCTATCTCTTTGGTGTATAACTAGCTTCCCAGTCCTCCTGCCTACTTTCATCTCCCTGACTATCCCACTTTTTCTTTGTTCTCCCTTTCCTGTACTTCCTCATTTCAGCACCACATCTCCTTGTCCTTTTTCCACTGTCCAGAGGATACCCCAATCCCAGTCATCTGGTAACTCTTCACTACCACTTAAAGCAGGGGTGGGGAACTGAAGGCCTCAAGGGCCGGTGTCCTGTAGGTTTTAGATGTGTCCTTGATCCAACACAGCTGATTCAATGGCTAAATTACCTCCTCAACATGTCTTCAAGTTCTCCAGAAGCCTGGTAATGAACTAATCATTTGATTCAGGTGTGTTGACCTAGCGTGATGTCTAAAACCTGCTGGACATGGGCCCTTGAGGGCTGGAGTTCCCCACCCCTGACTTGAAGCCTGTCTCAGGCCCTCCCTGAACTTTGTGCTTCTTCTTATTGATGCCCATCCTGCAGACTACCATTTGATACTACCTGGCTACATTCTCCACTGCCACAACCTTACAGTCTCCTATATTTTTCAGATTGCACATTCTGTATAAGATGTAGTCCACCGGTGTGAACCTTCCTCCAGTCCTTTATGTTACCCTATGCTCTTCTGTCTTCTTAAAGCACATGTTCATGACAGCCATTTCCATCCTTTTCAGGAAATCCACTGCCATCTGTCCTTCTGCCTTTCCCCCCCGTAACACCATATCTACCCAACACCTCGTCACCTCTTCTCCAATCACCAAACTCTTCCCATTGGAGAAACTTCCCACCATTTCATCCAACTTACTCCAGAATATCTCTCATTCTAACCGGCGTCCAAATGCACTAACAACATACAACATCACAGCTTTAATTTCCAGCTTTGAACTCATTACACTATCTGGTCTTTTTTCCCTTTCACCTGGTCCTGTGCACACATGATATCTCTATCTTTCTTTTTTTTAATCATCAAATCAGCAAGCTTTCTCCCATTACCACTCCCTACATTTAAAGTCCCGACTATCCTTGAGCGATCTGGTATGAAAATCTCATTCATCATGAGCACCATGTTTCATTTGGTCAAGGCTTTACAACAGGAATTCATAATCTATTTATTTTCAGATAAATTAAAATAAATTATAGTAGCATTTTTGGAAATACCTTGATGGTATGAAAATTTTTCATGTCAGTCAAATGGTCTCTTCTGTAGCATTTTCCTTTTGTAGATTCTGCAAAGGAATGGAAACAATTGATGACAAAGTTCAATTTAATATTGTTGTTTGCTAAGTTGTTTGTTATATGCAGATGAAACAGTGGTTCATATTTTGAGTTAGATAACTTTTTATGCTTGAATGAGTCAAAAGTCAGTGTTAAATGACACAGCTGTGTCACACACACACACACACAGGCAGGAAAGCCCGCGGAACTACTATTGCTCAAGATCACTTTACAAAATGTCAAGAAAGTCTGGGATGAAGACATGAAGTGTGACTCAAGATTGTTGCATAGTACTGTATACTGTATACCAGTTTCAAAGATAGTATGACACCTTTTGACCCATGTCTACAAAAAAGCTTAAAAAAGGACGTTTATCTGACTTATAAAAAAGGCTGATAATTTACCCAAATTTAAAGATACAAATTTAACATGAAATGCACAACAGTGCCAGACAATGATTATTTCTGGGTAATGTACCTACACTGTACCACAGATAACTTGACTGTCACAAAAAACTTCAAAAAAATAATAGCTGTTTTTTCATATGCAATTTTAATGAATTAGAGCTTCAATTGTTCCCTTTCAATTAGCTATTTATTTATTTATTTTTTTCCTCTGTGTACCACATACTATCAAAAATATTTACTATCAAAGCATCAATCCATTTATTTTTTTTATTATAATAAATCACATTTGTTTATTTGTGTGGGTTGCCATTATTAGGATCTCTTACAGTCCTGCGGAGGGTCCACATTTGAAAACACAAATACACACAGATGGGCAGGGAGAGAGATAGAAAGAGAAAACAAAAACAGTGATGTGCGATACCACTGATTTCCTTTCCGATCCGATACCAAGTAAAATTCACGGTGGTATCGATACTGATCCGATACCGATACTTTGTACAAAATCTTAATGTGTTATTGTTTTTCAAATTATAGCTTCATAATGATTACAGGACATCAGACTACTTGTTCTTATTGTTTAATTATGAAGAATTATCATATAGAAATAATAAAAACTCAAGTTGTGTGTTAATTGACACTATTTGAACACGTATATGTTGTCATTTAACATGTATATACTTGCCTGGACATTTCAACAAAAACATTCAACATTCACACTTTCCCTCATTCACAGTAGTGCTGTGCCACACTACAAATTTCAGTATCGATCCAATACCAAGTAAATACAGGGCCAGTATTGTCGATATCAGTACCAATAATTTTAAGTTATTCAGGCAGCTAATTGGGAGAGAGTTGTGTGCCATGACTTATGAGATAAATTATCAATTTGCAAATTCTGAATACATTTTAATCACCACTATAACACTGTAATTGTTCCTTTCCACAATAATTAGGTAACAAACCTTTCAGCTTTCATGTGTTTTGAAACTGGGTTTTTGGAGACCTGGAATGTAAATGTTTCTGTCTCCAAAGCACACAAAAAGGTTCGGACATTTTTCATAGTGCATGTTTGAGGTTTATTTTTTTCAAAGAAATAATTATCACAGTTCAGCGGGCTACATACTGAACTTCAAGGATTAAAGCAAAGCATCGATCTAACTGTGCTAGTATCGATCCGATACTAATACTAGTGTTGGTATCGACACTATCGATATTTGGATCGATCCGCCCACCTCTACACAAAAAGTCCCCAAATCCAACAAATATCCACAAATACCAGGTGCAAAGATGCTTCCATATTTGCACTTTTTGTTTGAGTGTATTGATAAATTTATCATTTCAGAGCTTTGACATAACAGCAGATTGGTTGGGTTTTTTTGTGTTGCACATGTCCATATTTTCTTGTAGTAATAAAGCTGCCAAATAATTACATATATCAGTACTTATACAAGTTAAATCAGGTATAAAGTATTGTGTATTTCTACATCACCTCATGATAGCTAATTCCTTCCGCTTTATCAACAATGGAAGAGGGATTAGTTCTAAAACCTAAAAATGGGTTCAAAGTAGATAATTTTTTGGGTCAGGGACTTGCTGGGTTAAAGATCAATAATGGTTAGGAGAAATGAGAATAAGAATGTAGCTGAGAATGGACTTAGCAAGTCTTAGGTGTCACAGAGAAGTTGCAGGAAGCAGTTAAGCAAGTACAAATATGGGCAAGTACATGGGGATTTTGGTTCTCAAGATTTTAAATACAATTCGATACTTGGTTGGAGCATAATGGGAAGCACAAATGGCAGTTTTACCCAAGTCTGCATACACAGTCCTACATTTTTAGATATTAAGTAACTGGACAAATTAACGTTTCTTTTGAAATCAAGTCCAGTTTTGCAGGATTTTTCTGGATCTGAGTAGAGGGTATAGTCATGTAAAATGTAGAATTCATCCTGCTGCTTCTATATAACTGTCCAGGCTCCTTGAGTTGTTTTCTGGCAATGTATAATCTGGCTTTCTTTTCCTTAGTGTAATCAGGGGCACCAGACAGTCTCAGATAACAATAATTATTTTTAAATTAGAAAGAGGAAGTAAGACAGCATGAGAGTTGCAGAGGGTTCCAGGCCATGCTGGCTTTAAAGTTGCTTTTAATAAGCTAATACAGATAGCTCAGTGAAAATAATGATATTTCAATATTTCATTTTATATATATATGAAATTGCAATTAATACGTTTATTAACAACAAAAACCCCTCATCATCTAAGTTAATGAGATGTTTTTTTCTTTTTTTAACTTTTTTTTTTTTCCTGTTTTAATGTAATTTGGTCTATTTACACCTCCCCCAAATAATAATACCTAAAGTTGAAGCATTTTAAAAATTGAACTAATGCCACAGGGAACAAGGGGGCAGTCATCTTTCTTAACTATATAACAGGGGTCTCGAACTCCAGGCCTCGAGGGCCAGTGTCCCGCAGGTTTTAGATCTCACCCTGGGTCAACACACCTGAATCAAATGATTAGTTCATTACCAGGCCTCTGGAGAACTTCAAGACATGTTGAGGAGGTAATTTAGCTGTTTAAATCAGCTGTGTTGGATCAAGGACACATCTAAAACCTACAGGCCCTCGAGGCCAGCTATATAACAACATTATCACCATGCAGACTACACGCAGTAATAACAACAATGAAGTGAAATAAACGTGTTATATTTCTGTGCAAAGTACAAAAATAGATTCACTGGAAAAGTGTGTACAAAGCACAATGACTGATTTAATGTTTCACACAAAACTCACAGGTGGATATTAACATTTTTAACCACTCACAATTTCTCTTTTCACTAGAAATTGTCTTTTTTTTAGTGGGATGTGGTAATGGTTTCATTTTTATTAATTACTTAAAGAGGAAGAAAGTATAACTAGTTTAACAGCTTTGCTTCTGTTCTCTTCCTACTGTGCTCACCATATGGGGATGTTACCTTAGAAGACAACATCTTTCTTTGTAGTAAGTACAATTTCTCAAAGATATAACTGATACTTATTGAAAGATAAAACACAACATTTGCCTGCTGATGTTAATTTTGTTACTCACAGATGAGAGCAGCAGCTATGAGTCTACCTGGGGCAGCAAGTGGATTTTTTGTCCTTCTTCTGACTGTGCCAGGTACCTTGTAGTTAATTTCTAGCCATTCAGTACAAGTTGCTGAGTAAAAGAAGGTAAGTTTTGAAATGAGAGTGCCAAGAATGGGCAGGATGCTACATATAGCTCAGGTTGGAAATTTATGGGAAAACCTTAGTGAGGCAATAATGAGGTGGTTTGGACATGTATGCAGGTTAATTAATGTTTAAGATGTAGTTACCAAACAAAAGGATAACTGGGGCTTGAGAAAGGGTATGGAAGTGTTTGGTGTGACAGAAGAAGATGGAGAGCAGGTAAATACTTGGTTATCGATTATATTTTGTGGTGACCCCAGTGGCATCTGCTGAAAGATAGAAATAAATCACAAATAAAGTTTAAGTAAACTTATCATCTTTTCCAAACTTACAAAGTATTTAAAGGCAGCGTCTTCATCAGATTTCTCCAAGATTAAATTTATGCTGTCAAACATAATTAGTCCTGATGTAAGGTCAGCATCTAGTCTAACAGATGGTTTAAAAGTTGTATTAAAAAAAAGTATAAAAGTTGTTTAAAAGCTTCATATAATTTAAAAATCATGCATGATGCAACAAAAATCAAGTCACAATTTAAATTAACTTAATCTTTAATGAAAACCAATGAAGTAATATTTTTAAAACAAAAAAAATCATACAGTTTTTTTTTAAAGACAGCTGACGACGAAGGACATCCAGTCATTATGCACATGAAAATACAGCCTATGCAGAGGTGAAGGTTTTGCATTAAATTCTAATTGAGGACTATAATACAATTACAATTAGAAGTTAGACAGTAAAAACATAAGACACCTTTTAAGAAAATAATTCAGGTCAACAATGCTCCTTAAAGGCATACGCAGTGTTTGTGTTTGTCTAGACCAATCACAGTCCTAGTCTTTCTGCAATTTCAGGCTGAATTTGAAATGAGAACAAGTTAGTGTTGTGTGTTTATTATTATTACTATTTTTATTTTATTTTCATCATGAACAGCCTGTTCTCTGAGAAACCACTGGCCATGCAACACTAACTGATTGTTTAATATCAGGATACTATACCAGTTTGTCTGTAATCACCTCGTTCCACAAAAACAAGTCTTAATTTAGTTATGAAACATAAGCCTATGCATGTTAGAACACTAGAATTTTCATAACTGTGATATGAGCTCTTAGTACAGGTGAAACAGCCAAATGGGAGATTGCAAAAACAAAAGTACTGCATCAGAGAGATAACTAATTATTATATATTGTGCAAAAAGAGTTTTATCTTTAAAGAAGAACCCCTTCACAACAGCCAGCAACATGGAGAACACTCTCAGGAGGTTCGCATATTGTTAACCAAATCCACAATAAAGAGAAGACTTTGTCACAATGTGTAAACCAGTCAAATTCCTCTCAAAAGTAGAATGGCTTAGTGCTTTATAGTACTATGTACTTGACTATGACCCAAATCACACACTGTGAACCAAACTGAGATTTCCAGTTGGTAAATAAGTGCACCAAACGTGTTAATGGAGAATGCACCTCAGGCCTCATTCTTACAACTAGAGCTGTAAGAATGAGGCATGAGGCAGGCTGCTCATATGAAATCACAGCTGCCTTGAAAGAGAGGTTGATGGCCCTTTTAAACAGCTGCCATGTGTAGCCCACTGTGTGGTGAAAGTAGGCGAGTAACATGATAATACACAGATGTTTTTCTCTTGTAAACCTGCAGTGCAAAACATTAAAAATGTGTAGTTTTTTATATTGCAGAGCCTTCAAAAAACATCAGTCTTTAACCTGGTGTTTTGAATTTGATTGATGATTGTGTGTGTTTTTCATATTTTGTTATGCAGTGGCACTCAGTCCAAATGACTGGAATATAACGTACACATCTACAGTCTGGTTTCAAAGAGATGCAAATAGCAGTATCTTATGTAAGTTACTGCTTCATTGATGAGGCAGAGTATATAATGAAAAAATTAAGCTAGCAAAGTCTTAGTACTCTGAAGTCTTGTTGTACTCCATTCTTTAAGCATTAACCTGTGCACCAACCAGCCATCAATGATTTCTTCCTCAGATGCTCCAAAGCCTCCCTGTGTGTCAGTGAGTCCCTCTGCTGAGATAGTGGAGGGCAGTTCAGTGACTCTGACCTGTAGCAGTGATGCTAACCCAGCAGCTAATTACACCTGGTACAAGGAGAATGCCCCAACACCTCTCAGGAAACAACAAAAGCTCTTCTTCTGGTCAATCTCATCCTCTCATTCTGGAGAATATTACTGCACAGCTGAGAACAAGCTGGGGAAGACTTCTACACGCATCTTTATTGATGTGAAATGTGAGTTAATCATTTCCCTTGTCAGCTCAATAAAGTATCTACATTTAGGTCCATATATATTTGGACACTGTCATAGCTATAATATCAGGAGTGATGAAATCTACAATTTGGAATATCCTAAGAAAGAAAGCACTGGTGAACTAAAGACCTGGACACCCACGTAAGACAACAGTGGTGGATGATCGCAGAATTGTTTCCATGGCAAAGACAAACTCTTTCACAACAGCCCACCAAGTGAACAACACTCTCCAGGAGGTAGGCGTATCGATATCCAAGTGTAGCATAAAGAGAAGACTGCATGAAAGTAAATACAGAGGGTTCACTGCCAGGTGCAAGCCACTCATAAGCTTCAAGAAAAGGCTAGATTGGATTTGCTAAAAAAAACAACAAAAAAACCACAAAAAAAACCCCCATCTCAACCAACATATTCTTTGGACAGAAAAAGCCAAGCTCAATCTCTACCAGAATGATGTCAAGAAAAAAGTATGGACAAGGTGTAGAACATCTTGATGCATGCTCAATCATCCAGGTA
>VUQG01045195.1:30622-51757 GCA_015106755.1 Etia nguti | reverse complement strand
GAAAGGGGGGAGGGGGGGGGGGGGGGGGTCTGGCTTATCTTTGATGTTCAGTATTATACATTTTAATCCAGCCAATAAGAAGATGAACCCATGCTGCATTTCTGCTTACATCATCCACTCTGTCTTGTGACTCAGCAGACAGATCCCCATCAGAATTTTCTAGAAGGTCTAGTGTGGTGTTCATGATCACTGGAGTTTGGCTGGATGCTGTTGGTCTTGCCCTCTGAGTATCTCCACAGGGAACAGTGCCTACAGCAGTGTCAGCGGTGTGTGCTTCCAGTCTGGGTTCAGGCATGTGGCATGCAGCAGGCTGAGATGGAAGTTTGACGACAGGTTTTGTAGAAACTTTAGTTTTGGGGGGCTTTGCTGTTGACATGGCTGGTCTCTTGAGAGCCTTACCCTTTGAAGCCAGCCACTCAGCCAGTTTTGCTCTGTAGAAAGCACATAAATTAACTTTTTTTATTTTATTGTAATACAACAAACATCGCATGTATGTGTGGAACACCTTACTTTCTCTCCTCTTCAGTCTCCATAGTAAATCTGTATTGACTGATAGTGTTTGAGGCAGGAGGCTTGCTGACCTTCTTGGCAGGTTCTGAAATCTGCGTTTTTGGGTTGTGAATCCCACCTGCTTTGGTGGGAGCGACAGTAGTGTTTCTAGAGCCAGCAGCGGTTAGTGTTGCTGGGACGATTCTTGCAGGAGGGCGAGCAGAGGAGAATCCAGCAGGAGGACGACTGCTGGCCTCGGGCTTGGAAACCTGAGCAGGTCCATCAGACACTGACTTGGACCTCACTGGTGCAGGTTTTTGAGTACCATGTTTCTGCATCTCAGCAGCAGATTTTAACTTTCTTCTTGCCATTTCTCCACCCCTTTGGTTCTCCGTTTTAGGTGCTGACGGGTTAGGATCCATCATACCTGCACTTGCCTTCCAAATAGACCCAATTTTTGACTGGACAATCTTTCCTTTATACATTCCTAGAGCATTCCTTGATGACAACACAGCAGCTGGTACCGGTTTCTGGGCCTCAGACACTGACCTAATGTCAGCTTGTTTAGCCTTGGCTCTAAGGGGCTGACTCTTTGGTAGGGTCTGTTGTTTTGGGACATTTTTCAGTTGGAATGGTGCAACAGATGTTTTCTCTCCTTTTATAAATATCTTTCTTTCATGTGCAGGCTGGGCATTTTCCTTGTTTCCCTGTTACAAAAAAAAAAAATTACATCATGAGATATGCTAAATTCAAGATGGGCATCTGTGGATAATTTAGCTTTAAAAAAAATTTCATGTTATGTCAGCTTACTTTCTTACTGATGTGGTTCCTTCTTGAAACAGCAACTTCCATTGTGTAGCCCCTAAAAACTGCTTAAATTAGTGAAGAATGCTGGAATGCAAGCAAAGCAATAAATACACTGCGTGAATATAGTGATTAATTTAGTTATTAACATCATCTTGCACGCGAAGTGCTCGAAGTGGTAGCATGACGCGAAACTCAGTAAAAGCTAAGAACTTAAATTTCACTTTACTGGTTAAACACGCATATGCAGTACTCTGTCGTAAATGAAGGTTAGCTAGCTAGTAAGGACGCTAGAGAACACACGTTGGACATAATGAAAATTTGCCTTTAGACTCCGATACTGGACTAAAGTAATGCTTATATCAAACACTGACTTACCCCCTTATGCGTTACGTTATAATCTTCCGAGAGACCCCTCCACCTAAGCGACACAGCTCAATCTGAGGGAAAAACACCTCGTTTTGCTTCTTCAGGATTTGACTTGGCGCTGCAGCGCTGCAATTGGTCACCCCTGTATCGCGAGAAACCAAAACCAACCAATAAAATATCTCCAAACTAAGAGCGAGAACAAGATAACGTCATTCTTCCATCCCTTAGGTTTTTATCCCCCCCTTCTGTTTAAATGTTTGAACCCAAATAAAATTCCTGTAATACCGGTCCGTGCTGACAGATACACACACCCAATGTTGCCCTTAAAAAAAAGAAATCGAGACAGTTAAAAAGCCGCGAACACCAGTTGTCAGGAAATAGAGCTGGAACAAATGAATACACGAGAGTGTGACTTATGAAAGCCTCTACTGTATTAAGCGGTGCTTTTATGTCAGTCTTCACAAGGCTTTAACTTTGTTTTCTGCATAAGTACATAAAAGCAAATTCTCTTTTTAAAATAAAGATAACAGCCAATGACTGTGTGTGATATATTAATATTACGGACCCCACGCCTCAGTACAAACACAAGATAAATTTGGGATTATGCCTCGGCATGTTTTCATAGTTTGAAAAGACCGCTGAGGATTATGGGAGACAAAAGAAACGCGCGCTCATTTGATGCACGTTTATTTTTTACGTCAAGCTACTAATGTGCTACAGCCTTCAGAATAAAGTCGTATGAGCGCGTGAATTACAATGGCATTTTTTGCAGAACGAGGCGGCAATTTGCAGTATTTAACCATATATTTATTTTCTTGTTTGTTTATATGTGTGGCGTTTTAGGCATTTTCATTAGGTCTATTTAAATTCATAGACCTTTGTTGTGCGTAAACTAGAAATATAGAGTAGTTAAAAAATATCCTTTAAAACTGTAAAGTACAGTAGTTTTTCAAACTTCTAAGATTTTCCCTCTTACGTTGTCCAGTAGGGCCATACTTTTGATGTTTATGGTTAACCTATCATAGCATATTGAGTTGATAAGGAACAAAAAAAACATTTTTTTTTTAAGACGAATTATAAAATACTAAAATATACTATAAAATACAAAAAATATTTTATAAAATGATATGAAATTATTACCCAGTTAGCCCGGAGTATTTTATTTTGAAAGCACAACTCGGAAGCTCTTTTATGTTTCCGCTATTGACGTTAGCAGTTATTTTGCCACCCTCTGAAAATATAACGATAAAAAGGGTTTCTTTCGTAAAATATATAGAATGCAAAATCACTGCGCTGTGCCGAACTGTCCCAGTGGCAAATCTGACCCTCAGCCCCTCTTCCGGTTCCCGAATGATGCAGAAAGGTAACTGATGTTAGCATCGCAAATACTAACCCCAAGCTAGCAAGAAGTGACAATTTGTTGTATATTTATAGAGGCAAATATGGCACGGTGCGCGTGATTATCATCTGCCACACTATTTGCAACCTTTGTATTTAGCTACTTAGTATCGTTTTTATTCAAACGCATTTGGTAGTAAACATTTTCATAGGTTCACTTTTTAGCATATTGCTAAGCACATCTGGAACATCACGGTTTGTCATAGCAGTTTGATAAAAGCAGTGTTACAAGATTAAAGCAGGTAGAAAATAAAGTTTTAAAGTGTTAATATCAACGAGCCACTTGCAGTTAGGTATTCAAACTCACCGGCCAATCCTTGTAAATCTTCAATTAGTGTTTGAACTCTAGCAGCAACTTCTGTAGTTTGTGAGACATATAGATATCATACAGTATCCTGTGTAGAGCATGTTGGTTCACTTCGTATATAATAAAGAACTAATTGCCGATCTCCTGCACCGTTCCTCGAGAATACACATAGCTATAACGTTGAATTTGTTATTGGCAGCTTTTGAAAATTGCCTTGTGCGACCGGTATGCACTGAAGCTTCTGTGTGCATTGATAGCTTTCATATTCAAAACATTGTAAAAGCATTTCTTGTAAGACATAGTCACTATGCTTCTAACCCAATCTAGCAGATTCAATAAAAATCTCAAATCAGTCTGTTTTTCAACATTATATATTCAGTCAGTCTCTATATCATTTTAATATCTGCAAATGTGCAATAAAGTACCTTGTTTAATTGGTATACACTGAAGCCAAACTATTGAAGTTTGTCCACAATTTGGTTTCTCGTTTCAGGTCCAAGAAGTGGGCTGAAAAATGCCAGAGGCAAGACCTCATCGACAGATCACCAGAGCACCTGTACAGATACTACAGAGTTTGTGGGAAACATTTTGAAACATCTTTGATTGACAGTGTAAGTTATTTGTACTATTGGTCCAAATTGTCCATATTGCAAGAAACAATGGAATTTTCAGTCCTTATGTACAATCTGAAAAAAATAAATTGGGGTTTTAGTTTATTTTTATTGTAGTTCAGATTTCACCTCAGTAACATTTTTATGAGGTCATCATATGTTTTTTGGTTACAGGATGCTCAGAGTACAGTGCTGAAGGATGATTCCATACCAACTATTTTTGATATGTCAAGCCAACCTCAGAATGGACAGGCGAAGCGGACTAAACAGACGGTGGGTTAAATAAATCAGAAGTGTTCAAAACAACAGGGGTGGGCAACTTAGCTCCAAAATTATATCACAATATTTCCATCCTTCTTTTCTGCTGAACTACTGTCAGTGATGACACACTGCCTAATTTGAAGTGTGAGTCTACTGACACACGGTCCCAGCAACACCGTTATAGTGCAATAATAGGGACACAGCAGTATATCCAGTGACAAATGTAAGCACAAAAGTAGGCAGTTTTTCCCTACACATTTTAATTAGAAAATCACTGCTTGACACTTTAACAGTAACTAAAGTAAACTTCTAACTCTTAGGGGGCCTGAACAATATTATAACACAATAAAACTGGAAAATATTGGGATTGGGATGCTGTATCTTGGGTTGAGCTTTTAACCAGCTGCTTAAAGCCCTGCATGTCCACCATTTAACTGCAACAGTAATTTCCATGATCCTTTTGGTCTTCCTGTCCTATGGAGTGTAATTCCCTAGTGCTCCAAGAGTGCTCGGTGGAGTCATTGGTAATATGACGGTGTGTTTTTTGCCCCAAGTGGTGAAACACCTTGTTGCTTCCACCTGTAGCAACAATAGTTTTCTTGCATATTTTTCAAAATACTGTGCTTTGTTTGTAGTGAATGGTTAACAGAGGCTGACACACAGCTCTCAGACATGTCTGGGCTTGTCTCATGGTTGCACAGTAGGAAATGTAAAGGCATGGCAGTGCTATAGCAATGAAGTCGAAATATGACTTTTTTATATCACATAAAAATTTATACTGGCATTACACAAGTGAAGACTTTATTCATGTTTAACATTATGTCTTTCAAGTAGAGAAAAGATTTTAATATTCATTACAAAGACAGCCGAGAAAGGACAGTTACCTTTATTCGTAATTAAACATCTGGATCTTGTAGTAATAGGGTCTTTTCCTATTATTATTGATAGTAAGTAGGGCTGGGCAAATGAATCAAAACCAACATCTGAAACCTCTAATTGACACATTCCTGCCCATGTCGGTTATTTTGGTGTTATTTTGGTTTTTTAAATCTATTAATACTCCCCTCAGTATGTCTTGATGCATGCTTAATCTTCCAGGTAAGTAAATCCCAAAAGGTTGATTCTGTTCATCTGGACGTAGCGTTTTCAGTGGGAGAAACATTTCGTCACTCATCCAAGTGACTTCTTCAGTCTCAGCTGACTGCAGGTTTCCCCAACCTTATAAACAGTACATTTGCATAATGACTGAAACTAGCACCACTGAATGAACAATGAGCTGTGAGGTCAGTTCCTTAATCATTAATATGCAAATTGTCACTAGGGGCTAGTTTCAGTTATTTTGCAGCGGTACTGTTTGTAAGGTTGGGGAAACCTGCAGTCAGCTGAGACTGAAGAAGTCACTTGGATGAGTGACGAAACGTTTCTCCCACTGAAAACGCTACGTCCAGATGAACAGAATCAACCTTTTGGGGTCCCCTCAGTATGTACTGTCCCCTTTAAAACAGGGGACTATTTCTCTATTGTCACATGACAATAGAGGAAAAACTCAAACACCAAACTGACTGCCCAACTTGAGGAGCTTGTGCTGAGTGCGTTGTTTAGACATGTTTTTGGCTTTAGTAAAGACAACACCAAACAAAAAGAAGAAAACAAGACTGTTGGAAAAAACGTTTCAGCAACCATGGGTAACACTATTAATCTGTTACAACACTTGCAGCACAATCATATTACAGAAGTCTCCCGGTTTTAGTAGATAAGCTTATTTACAGTACAAACCTAGTGAACTACAAGGAAAGAGTGTGTTTGTTTATGTGTTGATGATATTGCACTGTAGCTGAGTGCAATATCATCAGTAGAAGACAGCTACTTGACGCCACTGATGTCAAGACATGAAAACCCCTTACCATGCAGCTACCGAAGTCCAGCAGCCTGTCCAGAACAGTGTAGTCCTAGTTACAGCTAAGATACTGCACAGAACCCTCAAACTCCCAGGCCTCTGTAAGAGGACCTGAGTTTGAGGAACACACTTAACCACAGTGGGTAAGAGGGAGCTTTCATATTGTTCTTGCCCTCATAGTTTGCTAGGCCTGTATTGTAATTATGCTTACCTATCAAAGCTGTGCTCCAGCTGTTGTAATAGATTATAACAGTATTACCTTTGGTTACTTAAACTATTTTTCTAGCAGTTTTCACACACGCACACACACTTTCGTCATAGTTCACTAGGTTTGTACTGTAAATAAGCTTATCTACTAAATCCGGGAGACTTCTGTAATATAATTGTGTTGCAAGTGTTGTAACAGATTAATAGTGTTACCTTTAGTTGCTGAAACGTTTTTCCCAACAGTTTTGTTTTCTTCTTTTTCTTTGGTGTTGTCTTTACTAAAGCTAAAAACATGTCTAAACAACGGACACAGCATTTGATGTTGGTTTTGATTCATTTTCCGTAAGTTGCTCAGCCCTAACTGCACCTCAAATCAACAGCTAAATAGTCGAAACTTGTATGATCAACAGGACAGTGATTTCTGACACGCATGAAAACTTATTCCTTGGTGGATAAAAGCAAGGCCCAAAGCCCTGAACTGAACCCTACTGAAAATTTATGGACTGTTAGTAAAAAAACAGCTCCATGCCAGAAACCAACCAGTTTAAATAAACTCTATCAATTCTGTCAAGAGTGATCAAATATTCTACCAGAACTATCCTAGATGCATGTTAATAACTACCAAAAGCATGTGGTCTATGTGAAACATGCCATTTAATCAAATATGTATAATTTCAAACCTGTGTGAATTAAAGAAAATCCAAAATAAATTCAAAGTTATGCACCAAATTCTTGAATTTTCTGAATTCATCACAGGTTGTATGCTGTAAAATTACTCTCTTATTCATCTTGGGAAAAGAACACTTTAAAGGAACGATTAAAAGCCTAAAATTAGTATAACAATCATGCATGTTTGTAAACTTCTGACCACAAATGTATATTATAATTGTATATAATTGTATCTCAGTGGCATTTTAAGTAGTATATGTTAACTCAATTTTTATTTCTTTTTTGGTAGAGCAAAGATAATGAAATGGAAAGTAAGGGAAGGAAGAGTAAGTAGAAATATCAACACACACACACAGATATTTATTAATGAAAAATTAAACTATAAACATCCCACAGGCTCATTTGCTACAAGAGGAATGAGTTATTGATTTTCCCTTCAAGTGTTTCCTTTTCTTTTTCAGAAATGAAAAAGTCTCAAGCAGCAACAGCTAAGGAAGACATCCCGACATTATCAGAGGAAGAAGAATACAAAGAGTATCTGAAGTCATTATTTGAAGTCCTTCTCCTGCTGGGAGAGCAATGCATTCCTCCTACAGGGCCTGCTAATAATAAGGACCAAGGCCATGGGTCCAGCAGCTTTCAGGCATTGCTAGATAATCGCATCGTGTGTGGAGATGAAGTCCTAAAGAAGAGGTACAATGAAAATAAGGAGTGCTGCTCCACCGAACAACTGAATCAGCTGATTGAGGTGTGTGAGAAATTCATCCGCAGTAAGCTTGTGGAGGAAATTAAACAAAGCAGTTTTTTCTCTTTACTAACTGGTGATCTGGTGAAGATCTCTGGAGAATGGCACCTCCCTGTCTTTGTTCGCTATGTGGACGAGTCTAACTTTCAGAGGGAAAGGTTTGTCGGATTCTTGAGCTTTGACGGAGATAGAGATATCCTTGCAGGGAAACTGCTGTCTGAAATGACTGACAAATGGGGATTAGATATGGAAAAGTGTAGAGGACAAGCCCACTCCTGCTCAGGGACGCATTATAAGCAAATAAAAATATTGGCTGACAAACTAATGGAGATGCATCCGAGGGCTGTGCTCACACTGAGATCTAGTCAGTCCTTGAACATGTCACTGGCCAGTGGTGTGGCTTCGTCAGGGGTTCAGCTTGTCATGTTTACCTTTAAGAAGATTGAGTCTTTTTTCGGTCAGTCCCCGTTACTACAGCTGGAGCTCGAGCACGCAATTTCGATTTTCTACCCTGACAACGAGGAGAAAGCCACCGAACTGAAAGAGATCTGCCATATCGGATGGACCAGAAGAAATGATGCGTTTGAAGTGGCCGTGGATATCCTGGAGGCACTGCTACTCTGTGTAGACAGCGTGCATGACAATGAAGATATGAAATGGAATGATCAAATCTCACAAAATGCTTTAGAGATTTCAAAAGCACTGACCGACTTTGAGTTCGTGATGGCATTGGTTGTGCTGAAAAACGTGATGACGCTCACCCGAGCCTTTGGGAAAAATATACAAGGGAACGCTACAGAAACCCATTTAGCTGCAGTCAGTTTAAAAGCTGTGTTGCATTCTCTGAAAGAGGTGTCTGACAACATCGACGTGTATCACGAGTTCTGGAACGATGAGGCTCTTACCATAGCTGCAGCGATGGAAATTTCAGCAAAGCTTCCTCGGTCGTTCTTGAGGAAGCATCAGGCAGAATGTGGAGCCATTCGGCCAGAGAGTTACTACAAGGAACACCTGTCTGTTCCTGTGGTGAATCACACCATCAGAGAAATGAATCGACTCTTCTCTGAAGACCACCTGAAGCTTCTCAGGTGTCTGTCGCTGGTCCCTGCTGTCATAGAGCAGCACAAATCCACAGAGCCCGAAGAAGTGAATGTGCAGGTGTTTAATAATGACATCCCAAATGCAGGAACTCTCTCTGCAGAGTTACACTGTTGGTGGGTTAAATGGAGCAAAAAGGGAAAAGGTGAGACCTTTCCCTCCAGTCTCCATGAAACACTGCAGCTCGCTGATGTCAAGTTCTTCCCAAACATGCTGGCAGTCTTCAGACTGATCGGTGTCCTGCCTACCTTGGCTTTGGAGGACAGCTGCAATGTGGCATATAAGCGCTTCACAATGTACATGGAGAACACACCTGACAGATTTAAATCCAAAAGCTTTGCTCTTTTGAACATTAACTATGATGTTGGGTTTGATCTGGATTCATTGGTTGATACCTACATGAAGACATACCCCGAGGTGCAGCAGGAATCGTAGTCAGGAATCACACTCAGTGGAGCAGAGGCGTTGGACAGGTGTTAGATACCTCCTAATACATACAAGCGTCACTGTCCTGTGTGCAGAAACTGAAGACAAAATGAAAAGTTCACCATCTTGTTTTGCCCATGACAGCCCTCCATTTACAAGAAAACAGCCTCCTAGGCTGCGGCGTGGCTGCTTGGTGAACATTGAGTGCAGCCCTGAACTCTAAAGTTGTAGTTTAAATTTTTTTTGTTATGTACAAATGAGAGAACTGGTCTGAATTATCCCCAACCCCTTTTACTCTGTGCTCCAACCAGTCTTGCTCTTTATGCTAGTGGGGGATAAAATGGAAAGATTCCAACATCGTGAGATAAATTACTGATCAAGATCCCAGCAGTCTCACTACAGTTTCTTGTTCCAAACTGTATCTTTGGTAGAATATGAATACATAGTTTTGTAAGCTCTGTTAAAGCAGGTAAGGTTGTTCAGCTATAAATCCCGCTCTGAATGTGTCAATAAAGAGTCAGGCTCTTTGATTAGTTACATTTTGTTGTCCTGAACAAAACTTCAAATGCTGATTCAGATATGATGTTGCTTTGGAGATGCACTGTGATCGATAGCTGACTGTACCTACCACTATGCATCTTCACTGTCTGAATGGACTGTGCTGAGTCACTTGTCTGCCCTTAAACTACATTATCTCTGTAGAGTTCAGTGTAAATGACACATTATATGACTGAGGACTACGTGTTGGCCCGCTTGTACTGTTTGCTGCAAAGAGCATTTCCAAACTGCAGCATGAACCTAGTTTAAAGTTTCATTTTTGAGTTCTTGAAACGTTTCTTTAACCTGTCCTTTTTCTTTAGATTGATCTTGGAAAAAAAATGCCATTAGGAGAATTGCTTTGAATTTCTAATTCATGTATAGAAAGTGTCTGTCTGTTCTCCTGAATATATTTATATATATATGTGTATATATATATATGTGTGTGTGTGTGTGTGTGTATATATATATATATATACATACATATATATATATATATATATATACATACATATATATATATATATATATATATATACACACACACACACACACACACACACACACACAAACATTGCTGATGCCCATTCACGTTTGGGCTGTCTGCTGATTTATTTCCACTTATGCTTTCAAGTGCAGAAATTTGGACAAGTGACAAAAAGTACAAACAGGACGTGTCCTTGAAGGGTGCACCTCTTTCTCGTCGATTCTCTAATTTCTTCTTCTACTCTCTTTCAGTCACAGAATGTCTTTAAGTTCCTCATACAGCAATAACTCTTCTCTCTCACTACTGTACAGGATGTCACAACATGTCCTCTATTTTGTGACCCAGTGAAATAAATTATCTACTATAAAAAAAACGAAATAAGTATGAATATGACTGCTAGCGCGTTTGAGAGATGCACACCTCTATTCAGTCTGAAAGCTGCAATTTGAAAAGGAAAAAAGATGAGAAAAAAACAGTCATAGGTTGTGTGTGCCTACACTTAAAAGCAAAAGTACTGAATGGAGGTGGAGGAGAAAATAAAAAGGTGGGGTCTTAATGAATTAGGTGCCAGACACAGCATGAAGTCCTTTGTGGAGTCTCAGGACGTCAGAGGCAGCCAAGTCAGCTGTAGTTTTGTTCTGTTTTTGATACACTGGACTTTTATCTGTCATGATACAAAATGATTGGTATCCTTTTTAGCTATTTAAACCATGATGTGCAGCTTTGGGTCACTGCCAGATCTGACAGGAGGGGGCCTGTGCATTACAGGATCAACAGTCTAGCAAGTTTTAAAATTAATGTAGTTAAAAGAGTAGAAATAGTGATTTGAGTCCCCCAGAACGATGTGGATGCACATTACTGAGCTGTTTAGATTATATAGAGACACGAAAAATGCAACATTCCCAAATAAAAATAAGTCATAATCTAATAACCTATTATATTTGTAATGCCTTGTCCACAGGACCACAAAAAAATGTAAGAAAGACAAAGAACTGAAAGTATCTGCGGATACACGTCATCAGGGATAAATCAGAATCCTCTTTTTCTCAGAGGCCGGTTTAGCTGCTCGACCTACGCATTAATTAACAAATTTTTGCATGTCATTAAGGTTATGGTTCTCCCAGTTCTTGGAGGAAAAACTGATTTATCTGCAGTGAAACTACATTTTATACAAGATACATGAAGATACTTAGCAGCCATTAAATATGCTGTTTCCCAACTTTTATTTTGTATGTGGGGAACAGTGAGCTCCTACTCCTGTTCTAACCACCAACCAGGATCAACTGCAAGATGGAAAGAGGTCAAACCTAAAATCTTCTTCTAGATCAATAATTGTCAGTTTATCAGTCATTAATGATAGAAAATAGGAGGTAAGCACATATTTGTGACTTGTTTGCTATTTTCCACATAGAAATTATATTAATTCCCTTCAGTTTGTTTGCATATATTTTACCTGGTCCCACCCCACCCCTTCTCTCTTTGTTAGTGTCTCACAAGCTCTCATCAGCCGATGTTGTCTATATGTATTTTAAAGCTCAAAAAATGTTCTTACAATTTATCATTCATTCAGCAACTTGTAATGTGAACACTTCATGTCTGCCTTATAGTAAACTCTCACAGCATAGGCTCAGTTTAGATATCATTTATCCTTTGCTGTTTTCGGTGTTTCTGCCAGAGTCTTATTGTTTCATTATTTCAGTGTACTGATGAGTAAATAAATGCTAATGTGGCTTTACGCAGTGCAACCTGTGCTTGAACAACTGTGGAACTAAAACAAATGTGAAAACATAAATAGCTGCCTGAGCAAATAATAATTAAGGAGGAATGTTATGAGGTGTACAGACATTAAGCACAAGATTAAGTAGCTACAGCGTCTTAACCTGGGGAGACAACATGGACTCAGACATTGTCAGTCTTATCCAGTAATGAAATTAAACTATTAAACTGAAGAACGACTGTCTCTGTCTACAGCTGCTGTGCTTCCTCTCCATCAGTCGCTTTTGTTTTTGGTCGGCAGCAGCCTCTAAAAGAGACGATGGGGAAGCTGTTGCACTCACTGGAAGGAAAAGCAGAGCTTTGATTCCCAGACTTATTACTACTAACATTGTTTGTGATGAGATTGTTGCATATTAGATCGTAAAGGGGCCACAATTGATTTCTGTATGTGTGTGTATGTGTGCGTATTTGCTTCCAACGAGATCCATAGCTGTCATTATGCATTATACATTCCATTTCCACTTAACAGCCAAGGTTTATAAAGGGATTCACCCACCCACATGCAAACAGACACCGGCACACATACGCAGTAACTCCCACTTGCAGCCACTTCGAGTAATACTCATATGTCACTGTGACTTTGGGATCAAATTTTATTGCTCTTAATCTAGACAGATCTCTTTTCTCTCGCCTCTAAACCCTCTTACAAGATTTTGGGTTTGTATGTGTGATGTGAAAAATAACACACAACATCCAAGATGCTTCATCAAAGCCCCTGAAGAGTCTTGATGGATGCAACAGCCATGGAAAGGAGAGGGGAAATTACAATTTTTCATGCTTAGAGGCTTATTTCTGTGAGCTTCTGAAGACCAAATACTTCTCTTTATTTTTTTTATATATAGAGAGAGACATTATCAAATACTTTAAATACATTGCTGCTGCTGCTGAATAAATGACAATAATGTACAAGGTGTGATGACAAAATTTGAAATGGGTTGTTCGTGAAAGCTGATGCGCGGTCTCCCCTTCAGGGTCCTCTTGTGGTGCACCTCATAAAATAAGCTTATGCATAAGTTCAGTAAACAAGATCTGTAATTGCTCATCTATCTGCTTTCTTGGGTGTTTGGCCACTAATTTATTCTTTGCATCACCATCCTGTCAATCTCAATACTGACATCATTACTCTGGTCCAATCATCCTCTTGTCCGCCTTCTTTGAGCCAATCAGCCTCTGCTCTGCGTGGTTCAAATCTGTGCTCCCCATCACTCTCGCTTTCAGACTCTCATTCATGCATCCCTCCTCCTCACCATCACCACCTCACCCAAGTCACTCAGAGCTCCATCCAAGTCTCAATCTTCATCTTCAGCTCTACCAGTGACTACACTCTGGGCGTCCTATCCTAAATCATATTATCACTGGGATTCATTCTGCCATGATTGATCATCGGAGTCTAACTGCCAAATAAATAAATCCGTTTCTCTTCTCTTTAATTCTTCCAAATTCTCTCTCCTCACTGACTTTTTCTTTTACTGCCGCTTTTTAAGAAAGCTCCTTGCAAGTCCCATAACTGCAATTACACTACGGATGTTACATTTGTCCAAATTAAGCAATAACTTAAGTATGACTGAAGCCATGCAACATTTACTTTCATATTTCAAAAAGTTTCAGAGTTGCAATCTTTCAGTACATAGAGGATGCAACAAAGTTCTCTGAACTTTTCGTATTTGATTGATTTTATATGGTGTGACCCAGCTCGTTCTCTGGCTATGACCTAGAGAGATAACAGCAGTCTTAAGTGTAAGATTTCAGTTTGTCTAGTCTAAATGTGGCCTATCAGGTTAGAAGTGAAACAAAGAGCATGCTCATTTTCTTTCATTAAAATAAAGGGGTTGTGCATTGGAATTTGTACCCAGACAGTCAACTCTGAGTTTTGGCTTTAACATCCTGAGGGAAACCACTTCAACTGTATTGTGTTCCACTGCAAAATGAAAAGACTAGACCCTTTCATAATAATCTTGTGCTAGTATTCAGAACAGCACATCCACAGAGCAATCTAAACATCATAGAGCAGTGGGGGTGGAGCACAAGTGCAGGAGGATCTCAAAGGGAAGATCAGTCAATCTTAAATAAGAGGTTTTCTGTTTATTATCAGACCTTTTAGACCAATCTTGTATTTCGCTGTCCTTTTTTCCCGTTTAAGCCATTATAAGTACAGTCATTAAATGCGTCTCTGGAGAACAGTTTTCGTTGCTAGTACCCAAACTGGTTTCAAATGGTCTAGATTCTCTGGAAATGACACAGCACACAATAGATGTTAATAATTTTATTACATTTATATCAGCCTAATGGTTTACAGTTCAAACTCCTTGAGCTGCATTAAGTGATTTCTCATTTACACCCTTGCTGCCTTCCACATCAAAGTTCAACTGTGGAGCAATGGGGGTGTTTTTTAATTGTGAAAGGCTCAAAATAAAGGCAAGGTATTTGTCGCTGAGGTTAGCACTGATGACAGAGTCAGTTTCAAACAGACTTGAGTATGAGTGCCACAGAGAGGGACGTTTACAGGCTTGTGACACTGCTGCACATTATACATCTGTGCTGTGTATCTTGCACACCTATCAATGATCAACATGGAGACCGTTTCTTTGCCAGTTAGACTGAATTAGAATTATACATTTAATTCGCATGCCCAGCGTTCTGACTTTATCCTTCTTCATTCATCGTACTATTCACAGACAAGCTCCACTCAACAGTTCCTTTCCAGTAACAGCAAGTTCAGCTAACACTTTAGTGAGTGTGCGATGTACTACGACAGTGTAACTGGGTAAATGGGAAATTGTGAGGATGGAGCTGTGTGGGGAACTGGGTGTGGAAATGTGACTGTGTGTGCCAAGGGACTGGTCCTCAACAGGAAGATGTGCACGCACACACACACATGCCTGCACACGCACACGCACACACACACACACACACACACACACACACTCTGTGGACGAGCTGGGAACATAAATGGTAGACAGGATGCAGATGGGCTCAGAGCCAGCTGGCTGGTAGAGAAACTGGTGTATGTCTGTGTGTGTGTATTTAAGTGTGTATTTGTTTGACAAGGAGATAAAGACTGGGTGAGAGCTCTTTAACATCAATACAAAAACTGCAAACTTGCTATACTATAAAACACGTTCCCTTTCTATTGTCTTAACCTTCACCTGTAACATTTCCGGAACGACACTAATCTGGATGTGGATATTGAGTATGAGGCCTCATTCAGCTATTCATGGCAGCAGCTGTTTTGGCATTAGCCACATAAATCCAGTGACATTCCCTCCGTCTAAAAACAGCTCACCCACAAAGCCTAGCCAATAGATCACCGTGGCAGCCGCTGATGAGAATCAGCAGCTAGAGGTCTTTTTGCCTTTATAAATACAACTACATGAAGCATTTCCTCTTTGGAAGTGTGTATGATTTATGGCTTTACAACACTGACTCAAAGTAGGTTTAATGTGACTTTTATGATCATGAGAAAAACACATTTTAATGTTAAATTGAAACATTTATTTGTTCTCGAGATCACAGAGGGGTAACAAGAAGCAAGAAACAGTAAGTGAAGAAGTGATAAAGTCTATCCGAGGATTAGAGCATTTCTTGTCAGGGCTCTGTAGATGGAAAAAAATAGCAGTGAGAATCATTTTTAATTTTGAAAGAGGACCACCAAACCATAAAATACAATGATGTGTACCATTGGCATCCCCAGTAATAAACCTTAAGGAAGATTAATAGAGGGGTCCAGAAATTTAAAAGTTGAAGAAAATGCATACCAATTAATTAGACTGACTTGAAAATGGTCTCATTAACCATTTTCCTACAAAGTGAGGGAAATATTGTTTTATTTTTGCAGAAATATGAAATCAATATTATCTATGTGAAGTGTATTCTATGAGTCATTCAAAAAAGTATGATGCCAAAAATATCAGGATCATTCTATTCTCACTGCACTGTACCAATACAAAATACTTTACTTGATATGTAATGTATTGAGAAGTCTTGAGAATGTCTGGCTTTTAATTGTTAAATCCTTACATCCTTGTGAATCTCTGGCTCTCTTCCACAGCATGTCTTTATCCCGTCTTCCTTCTCTCCCCACAACCGGTGGCAGCAGATGGCCCCGCCCCTCCCTGAGCCTGGTTCTGCCGGAGGTTTCTTCCTGTTAAAAGGGAGTTTTTCCTTCCCACTGGCGCCAAAGTGCTTGCTCATAGGGGGTCATATGATTGTTGGGTTTTTCTCTGTATGTATTATTGTAGGGTCTACCTTACAATATGAGGCGCCTTGAGGTGACTGTTGTTGTGATTTGGCGCTGTATAAATAAAACTGAATTGAATTAAAAGATTAAAATTTGTTGTTCTTTTTTAAAGAGTCTAGAGAACAGTAAACACTTTTGAAAAGTATAATAATACAAATAAATTCAGCTGTCACATACGTTAAATGATTGACCGCAATATCCAGTTCATACTTGATTAAAAATCAAAGGAAAAAGCAGAACTGTGTCCATCTGATTTCAGTGCAATAGCAGTTTTTCTGCGCCTTGGGGAAAAACATTCACCATGGAGATAAATACAAAAACATTTTGTAAACACTGAAAATCCCCTCTGACTACAGTTAAATTAATCATTAAGAAGTGGGAAATAAATGGCACAGCTGTAAATTTTACTTGAGCTGACGCAAAGCCTGTGTGAACATGCAAAAGGAACTTGTGTGGGAGCTCAGCAAAAGACTAATGGATAATCGAGGGATGGCAACAGCTGCCTATTGTGGTTTTATAAGCAAACAGACTACCCCATGATTGGATTAAGCTACTCTGGAATGACTTATCAAAGAGCATGTCAGTGTCCTGGAGTGGCCTGCAGATCCTGTGCATCCACACAGGAATACGTGCGTGCATCCGTGCACAAACCGATTCAGATAAAACTTTCTGAACTGCAAAAGAGGTAAAGAGAGAATGGAATCAGTGTTTCTTTTCCTGGAGATCAAGACTAAATAAACATAAACACTCACATACTCGTGCGCACACACATAAACCCACATGCACACTGACTCTCTGACAGGGAGACCCTCTTCGTTCTCAGTGCCACTGGCCAAAAAGGAAGAAGGAAGTGGAGAAAGGAAGCACAGAGTGGTTGATGACAATACCTTCAACATCCTACTGCTCTGCTGAACAGCAACGTCCGACTCTGGTGGAAATCCATTCATCCAGCCACTGTTTGTGTGAAAGATTTATAGACTGAAGTTACAACATGAAAAACTTACTGTTAGTTTATTGTGAATAAACTAGGTAGTTCAACTCCACTGCATTGTAAAAATACGTTGTCTTTATTCAACCAATTCAACTCATTTCATCAATGTTTAGTATGAGGAAAGAATTTTAATACAAAGTGTTGCTTTGCATCAGGTATTAGCATGCAGACAGCAGGATCACTGTAATTAGGAGGGCTCAAAATATATTAAATTCCCCTCTAAATGTACCCAAGATGACATGAATATTTGATCACCCACACATCCTCTGGCTCCTGTCAGAGATAAAGTTGGCCATATTAAAAATAAGGAGCATGTAACACATCGAACAGCACAAGCTGAAATAAGATCATCAGGAATCTTGGAAAGCTCAGATAGATATCTGTCAGATTGGTAGGATTTTTAATATAAAGTTTTCATAAGTACAAAAATACTACAAAAAGACATTTTTCTTGTTAGACAAACAAAGAATAGTTGATTTTGTCTAAAATTTCATAATGGCAATAAATGAACTGTCCTCTCCCATTATTGTTTAAATGTTTGCTCTGAAAATGGCGTGATGGTGCAGGTGATGTGTTGTACAAGTGAATTTTAGATAAGTCTGTAAATACGAGGGTGCATGGACAACTACAGCCACTACAAAAAAATAACATTTAGTGTATTTTTTTGTTTTGGTGAAAAGTGAAACTAATAATTCATCAATATGAGTAATGCATCTTCTTTTAGTAAATACCAAACATGGCTGTATCATCCTTTTTTACTATCATATTGTTAAAAGTGCAAATACCTTGTTCATGATACTGAGTATTCTACAAAACTACTTGTGCATGTGCATATTTACTCAGCATGTACAATGGGTACTATGTACTTGGTCATATTTGATGAACCAACACATCTATAAAATGGATATTAAAATATATGGTGACCCAAGTTTCCTGTATTTTCATGTTAAATCTACCGCCACCTCATCTCTTCCATTTAAATGATCTTAAACCTCAAAATTTTCAAAATGTAGAATGTCTGTCTCTAAGTGTTAGCCCTATGACCTGGTGTACAGGGTGTACACTGCTCCTCGCCCTGTGATGGGCCACCCACAACCCTGATAAGGATGAGTGGAAGAGGATGGATGGATAGTTTGTGGTCTATCCTTCAATACTACCCCCATGGCACAATGACTAAATCTGAAAAAGCTGGCCCCATGCAATAGCGTGCATAATGAGAAGGACGAGATAAGGCTGCTCATATGGTGGCTCTGTTAAATGCCGTTGCAGGTTTGAAGGTATATTCTCATGTAAACAGCACTTGTAGATCCTACTGGCTTACTTTTAATGCAATCTAAGGTCTGCAGCATGTCTCTAGGGCTGTTAGAGAAGCTAGACTTATCCTCAGTTTAATATGCATGAGTCCTATGAAGTATCAGTACACAGTATCATGTTTACCAGCATCAGTGATCTGTGGTGCTTCATATTTTGTAAAGAGATTCCAAAAAGGAATAGAGCTGTCAAGAAAAAAATTGCAGAGAACTGTTATTTCTTTTTTTTTTTTGTATCACAAGGAAGCTTTAATATGGAATGCATCATATGTAGTCACATTTTCTGTGGTTTCAGAATGTGCAGATGAGCCATACAATTGTCTGGCAATAAAGTCACCGATTATCAGTAACTCAAAAGATGCTGAGACAGCAGAAAACAAACAAACAAACCATTAGCTGATAAGGATGCCACTTTTTTGACCACGAGGTATCCTTGAGAGTGAAGGGGAGTAGAGGTGACCTAATCAATGACTGCGTGATGGTGGGTTCAGAGAATTATGAGAACACAGGAGGAATGATGAAGCGTGAGCCTGTAGCTTTTGCAGTAGTCAAAGGAGATGATGGCAGGGTTGGGAAGGTCAAATTAAGGGAGGGGATGCAAGCATGTGTTAAGAATTGTCCTGCTGGGTGAAGGTGAAGAAAGGAATGGGAGTAAGGGAGGACGGATGAGATGGGATGACATGTATGCAGATAGTCTGAACCAAGGGAGAGTTGCAGGGTGTGTGTGAGGGGGGGATGTGTGGGGTGAGAGCCCAGCGTGGTTTTATAGTCCCTACAGACATGTATTCATGGCTGTATGAGTACAATCCATAGCTGCACTGTTCATAAAATGCAACATGTGTTAGCCCTTTATTTCTGGCTTAGATTCTGGCACAGTGTCTCTGGCTCGGTATCAACACTAGAATTGACACGCAAAGGTCAAAGCTAATAAAGTGGCAAGGAAGAGTGAGGCTCAGCATTAAGATGGCTAGCAGAACATACCGGGTATGGGGAACAGCGTGGTTAATGTGAAACAAAGCTAAAAAACGCAGCTTGACTGCCAACAAAAGGCAAGATTGAACAGTTATGAGGCACACGTGTGACCAGAACTGCTGACTTCACACCACGCATTGTGTTCTGTCCAACCTCTGGTTCTACTTGAGACAATTTAAAAGACAACCGATTGGATTGCTGTCATCATGTATAATCTATACAGTGCGGTGTTTTAATGGTGTAAGACTGTGTGATTGAAGGTAATGGAAGAGTGATTGCATTTGAGATTTATTAAAGAGAAGGCTATTAAGAGCTGTGTGAGGTGCTGCGGCAGACCCAATTATCATTAGATCCAGTTCAGACCAGTCAGCTAATTGGTAAGGGAAAAGTGAAAGGCTCATTCAGCATCTCTTTGTGAGTTCTGCTTTACAAGTTTGGAGCTATAAGGATTGGTAAGCATTTGGTCTTTACTGATCATTTTTTACTTCCACCAAGACATTTCTTCAAACAAGGAAGACAAAAAAAGTTGATAAAATGATGATATTCAGATGGAATCATACATCTTATTTTGTGCAGGTAGTTACTTTTCCTTTTTAAGGATTTTTTTCTTTTAATATAACAATTAAAATCATCCTCAAAACAAATTTGCAATGCCATGTACCAAAACAGGGTGACATTACAGACTTAAGAACACTATTGGTTCTTTATTTTCATATTTTCTCCATGCTATAAAACATCAGAAAGGTGATATCAGTAGCTATTAAGTGCATATTTAAGAGCTTTTCATGGAGTTGCTGTTTCAAAACTTCAAAACTATCACAAAATTTATGGTTTCCAACAAGACATGAAAAGTGGCTTCCAGGTTTCCTTCAGTGTTTAGACTAGTAGGCTACAGAATATTTAGAATATCTATTTTTAAGATCACTTTTAAGCATAAATGGTAAATGGGCTGGTTCTTACAGGATAGGGTGCTTTTCTGCTCGAGCACTCTATGCAACATGCCTCATTCACCCATATTCAATTTCAGTTTTCAATTTTAATTTATTTATACAGCGCCAAATCACAACAACAGTCGCCTCAAGTTTCTTTATATTGTAAGGTAGACCCTACAATAATACATACAGAGAAAAACCCAATAATCATATGACCCCCTATGAGCAAGGGGGAAGGAAAAACTCCCTTTTAACAGGAAGAAACCTCCGGCAGAACCAGGCTCAGGGAGGGTCGGAGCCATCTGCTGCGACCGGTTGTGGGGAGAGAAGGAAGACAGGATAGAAGACATGCTGTCGAAGAGAGACAGAGATTAATAACAAGTATGATTCAGTGCAGAGAGGTCTATTAACACATAGTTATGCTGCAATAGGTGTAGGCTGCTGGGGGATTCCCATGATGCATTGAGTATTTCTTCTTCAGTCACCTTTCTCACTCACTATGTGTTAACAGACCTCTCTGCATTGAATCACACTTGTTATTAATCTCTGGCTCTCTTCCACAGCATGTCTTTATCCTGTCTTCCTTCTCTCCCCCAACCAGTCGCGGCAGAC
>VUQG01045195.1:17444-30602 GCA_015106755.1 Etia nguti | reverse complement strand
TCACACTGCAGGCTTACTTGCTGTTCCTAGAGTATTTAAAAGTAGAATGGGAGGCACAGCCTTCAGTTTTCAGGCTCCTCTTCTATGGAACAAGCTTCCATTTTGGATTCGGGGAGACAGGCACTATCTCTATGCTGCAATAGGCGTAGGATGCTGGGGGATTCCCATGATGCATTGAGTATTTCTTCTTCAGTCACCTTTCTCACTCACTATGTGTTAATAGACCTCTCTTCATTGAATCATACTTGTTATTAACCTCTGGCTCTCTTCCACAGCATGTCTTTATCCTGTCTTCCTTCTCTCCCCCAACCAGTCGCGGCAGACAGCCGTCCCTCTCTGAGCCTGGATCTGCCGGAGGTTTCTTCCTTTTAAAAGGGAGTTTTTCCTTCCCACTGTCACCAAAGTGCTTGTTCATAGGGGGTCATATGATTGTTGGGTTTTTCTCTATATGTATTATTGTAGGGTCTACCTTACAATATAAAGCGCCTTTGAGGCGATGCTTGTTGTGATTTGGCGCTGTACAAATAAAATTGAGTTGAATATATTAAAGGTACTGCACTCCTGTGGTTTGAATCATATCTATCTAAATTTTATGAAAATGTGGAGTTTTCTTCACACACAAAGGTGAATTATGGAGTCCCAAAGGGTTCTGTGCTAGGACCAATTCTGTTTACATTATACATGCTTCCCCTAGACACCATCATTCAAATACATACATTGCTATGCAAATGATATCCAGATTTATCTATCCATGAAGCCAGATACACACACCATAAATACTTGGATGACTTCTCATTTCCTGCATCTAAATTAAGATAAAACTGGGATTATTGTACTTGGCCCTAAAAATCTTAGAAACTACTTACTCTGGATGGCATTCCCTTGGGCTCCAGTAACACCTGGAATCTTGCTCATCTTAAGACTATTCTTGTTGTGAGGTGACAGAAGTGCCACAAAATAAATTATTAAACCTAATCATACCATGAATAATGTAGATCACCACATGCACATATCAATAAGTAATCCTAATCATTTGCACAGATACATTTCTCTCTGGTTTTCATGAAATCTATATATCTACCTCTCCCTGATCAATGGATTACTTCAGCTAGATCATAGGGGTTTTTTTTTTTAAAGAGCTACATTTGTTTTGACTAACTGTTCTTGAATTCTTAGATGTCACTCCAGTTTCATTCCAAATAGTACATCCCATATTTATAGATATTACATCTCAGGTACTTTTATAAATAAAAAATAGCAAACTGTAGTGGTTTAGAAGTCTTTGGCTCACAAGCCAACAATACTTTCACACAGTAGGACTTGACAGATGAGGCGATATCTGCAAACTATCAACATGAAAAGACAGCATTCCAGTGAGAAGCAGGTCAAGACCAAGCTGCCAGTCTCTCATAGATCATGTCCAGTTCTTCTTTTTTGTTTGTTTTACTGGAAAGAGTGCAGCAAGGGACAAATTCATTCACAAAGGCACAAATATCTATCCACTTTACATGAAGGACGATATTCTGGCTCACATCCACAATGATCTGTGCCAGGGAGAGGGGCAGGGGATTGGCTCACTCTTTTTTTTACATGACTTGGCAGACTCTCTTTCTCTCGCTCTTTCTCACACACACACACACACAAACACACACACACACACACACACACTGGCAAACACAACCAGCAGTACTGCTCAAGTGGTGCTAAATCATATATTCAGAGTAAACAATCCTTTAGATGGAAACAGGCAATTAGTTGTGCAAGCATACTGCATGCCTTAAAGCACTAATATGAACACTGAAGGTAAGAAAGCTGCAGAGACTGAGATAAATTCGGCAGTTTGGAGAAACGACTGATTTCGTATGCATGGGTTTAAAGAAGTCGACTGCAAATTGATCTTTCAGATTGATCTGTCTACTTCCTAATAAACACAAACTATTTGATATGTTGGTAAAAAAGATATGAGGTGACCGTTTCATTTCCTCCACAGAAACTATGACAGAAAATTCTTTCATTTTCTAAAAATCTAAAAAAAAAAAAAAAAACTTTAAAAAAAAAAATAATAAAATAAAACACAAGAACCTTTAAGAGAACACACATACTCTCTCTCTCTGTGTCTCTCTCTCACACACACAAACACAAAGACACTCATTTTCATATCTTAGTGCTTATCCTAACCCTACCCATCAAAAGTTAATGTCTACCCCAACCCATTAGCCTAAACCTAAAACCACATTTTGAGCCTCAAAAATGCCTTCAAACTCATGAGGACAGGCATTTTGTCCCCATAAGTGACTGTTCGTCCCCACAGGTATAGGTATTCCAATTCTCTGTCCCCACAAAGATGCCTAAACAAGTACACACAAACAACACTGGTGAATTATAAAATGCTCAAAATGCTTTCTGCTCAGGTGGGGAGCTGGTTAGCTTTGCATTTACATCACTTGAGCTCACTAGATCAATTTATTAACAAACAATGATGAAGGTCTGAATTCCCCACCCTAACAAAATAATCATCACAACCAGAAAAATGTTAATTTACCACAAGCTGCTTCCGCAAACTATAAAAGGACTAATCAGCCAAAAATAATTAAGACCCCTGTAGGTTTGCAGTGGGTGTGCTTGGCCTTTAAACCCACGTTTTGTTTTGTTTTTACCCCCAGATGTCACCACAATGAGCTATTATAAACACAACCCTGACATTTTAAGTAAGACTTGTCACTGCCTTTTAACAGATTTGAGAAATTTTGAGTAATTTTCAGAAATTTTCCCAGGTCACCTGGTCCATGCAAATCCAAGTTGACAGTACTCGTAGCTCTAATTTTGGTTTCTGTTGAACTTTCATCATCAAATCACAGTTTAATGATCAGGAATGAAACAACATGGATAGGGCTAGTATAATATAAACATAAAAGAAAGATCAAAGACAGAAAAGGACCTTATTTATCCCAGCGAGGCGCCTTCGTTGAAGGCAAAAAGAGAAGATGATAGAAGATAATGCATCCATAGAACAACAGTGCCCAAAACGTCCTTCTATTTCAACTGAATGAAGATGAATAAAACCACATTTTTATCAAAAGGCAAAACACAAATATACATAATTAGAATGTACAGCAAAGAAAACAATACAGATAAATTATAATTTAGTGCAGGTGTACAGAAATAAAGGGTTCAAAAAAGTGTTTCAATCACCACGTCTGAACTGACAAAGAGGACACATGGAGATAAAAATAAAGGACAAAGGAGCAAAGAATTGGAAAGAAAGTTTTACATGTGTGATCATGAGATGATATTTCCAGAGGCTCAGCAATGGAGTTACAAGGGTAGTTTTGTTTCACAGAATGAAGTCAGCTGGTTGTCTGTAACCGCAGAAGGTGTTCCAATGAGACGGTACTTTCTGATTTTGTAGTTTCCCTTCCTAATACGGTCTTCAAAGCGCCTGGTTACAGCAGCAAAGTGAAAGTCAGAAAGCTTATTATTAAATATCCAGTTGTGTAAAAGAACCGTAGCCTGTGGCATCAGCTCGCCTGTAAATGTACCTAACTGAAAACAGAGCAATCTAACTTGAAGCTAATGGGTCTTAAAACACACCAGGCTTTTTTTTTTTAAACTTAAAAACCACTCATGCCTAAATCAAGAACCAGGGCTCAAATTCAGAAGAGCATCCAATTTCGACTTAATCAGTTCACTGTTTGCTCAAATTAAATTGTTGTGTCTGAATAATGGAAGGAAATGATTTCTGCACATATAATGTAATTAATCAAAAAGAAAAGAAATGTATCTCCCCGGTGACATGGATCTGCACTCCAAAAAACTGACATTAGATCTTGAAGATTAGATACCCTTGAAGCTTTTTTTCTTCACGTTCTTTTGGCTGCTCCTTTTAGAAGTTGGCATAGCAGATCATCTGCCATCCTGTCCCCCTAGATATGGAGGCATTTAGCAATATAAAAGCTCAATTAGTTGATAATGACCTAAAAAGAGAGTTCAGATATCCGAGAAAAACAGTGTAAGTGTTATGTGATCAGCTAATACTAGCTTTCTTGGTAAGCAAAATGCATCCAGACTGTGTGCATCTGGGTTTCTTGGACAGCAAACCATCTTATTCATCTGATAACTGTATTGAAAATGTCAAGACATGTGCACATGGTCACACCCAGCAGAGAGATAAGGCATCTACAGCTGCCTGTTGGGCACTCATCTGCCTTTAGGCATGTATGTAAGACTTTTAATTTAATTTAAACAAGGGAATTATTTAAAAATGCCCACATTTGGGTGTGGTGAAGAAAAATTATGTATAGAAATGAAAATGTTTTTTTGTGCCAGACTTTAAATATGCTTATTTCAAATGTAAAGTTGGCCATTTTAAACTCTGTGGGAATCCAGCCTCAAGTGGCTATTTGAGTAACTGCAGTTTTTGAATGCATCATTATTTCAGCTTCAAAGGTTTTCATTTGGTGCCAGTAATATATGGATGCTGTTACTACAGCGATATGTTCTTCATAAAAACAAAACCTCTCTTTTCCATTGTCAAACGTACATGGGTAATTTTTGCATACCAACACCTACTTGTCGAGCAACATTTCTTCAGCAGTATGCCGGTATGCTTCATGTTGCTGATGGCTGCTATGACAGTTACAGCCTCTATATGGTTGTATTGATGTTCAGTGAGTACAGAGAGGTAGTGCTGCCTAGAGCCTCAATGCACAATTCCCCAAATACTTGTGTTGAAAAAGCAAACGAAAATGCAAGCAAGTATTTTTAGGGATATTGTCTTTGTCAGCCTGTTTGAAGCAGCCTCATTATATGTCTGAATTGTGACAAATGGGCAACTAAAGCTGAACAAGTATATCAAACTTTGTAAAAAAATAAATAAAAAAACCCATAATCCACAGCAGCATGACATGAAGAGTGGCCTCTATGACTGCTCACTGAAACTGGGAAAAGCCAGAAAACTGCCTTTCTATTTCTTGCATTTGTCAATGTGAGTTACCTTACACAGAGACACAGGAAAACACAGACAGAATTATTCATGTAGAGGACTATTCATACTGCCAAGAACTGCTTTCAAAAACTTCAAGTCCCTTGTTTCACAGAGAAGTCAGAAACATGTCGCACCAGTACTTTTTGGTTCATGCGGCACTATATCTGTCACCGTCTGATAGCTGCGACTTGTAGCCAGTGGGGAAAACATCACAAGACCTCAAAGCTCTGCAAAGATGCAGACACCCGCACAAACAGCAAGTCCCACAAACATAAACCATTGTGTACACTGCACAATATCTCATGTCCTGAGGGATGTACGCCTCACTGTAATTGCCCTTATGAGACAGGAGACCTATAACTTAGCTTTGTTTAGCTGTATCCCCATCAGCCCCTAACTTCTTGTCTGCTTGTGGTTGAGGTCTCATTTCATTATATTTAAAGGCTCATTCTTAACATTCTTAACTAACCCTCTCATTTTGCATTAAAAGTTGTTTTGAGGCAGCGTAGGGATGAAATAACATGTTATCTTCCATTCCAGCATCCTTCCTCTTACCGTATTGCAAATTGCTGTACCTGTCACACTTGGTGGATGAGCTTCAGAGCTCAGTACAATGCTGTTTTTGCTTGATAACTGCTTCACAGCACTTGATTGTACATGGAGGGAGAAAACAAAGTAGTTGGGGGGTTGGTACAAAAGATGACACACAGAAAAGGTCACAAACCAGACAGTGCAATATGTGTCTTGCAACCTACTGTGCCCCCAGGGGACCCCAGAGAGACAGTTTCCCATGAAATGTCTCCAGCTGCTTTGGCATGTGCTGTTAAACATGACAAAGTTCATAAAGTCTGAGAGACATTTAGAGAGCATATATTTCCATTCAGAGAGATCTACACGTGGCGCATCATCCAGGAAGAGTTTTAATTTACACCTACGCACCTGCATGACAAGAATAAATGTTGACTAGACAGACAGCCGACTGCCACAATAAATAGCCCTGTAAATCTACCGAGCTACCTACTGTCTGTGTGAATGTGAGGGTCTGCATCACCCCGGGGACGTAAGTTAGTGGTCGGATGAGAAGTGGTTGCTAGTTCACTATCCGTCTGCATTCCTGAGCCAGATGCAATAACAAGACAGCACAGTACCAATACAAACACATACCATGCCACAGAGAATAACTGGGTGGAAGTGAATATAAAGATGTACTTATTGTGGCATCTCATTCAGCATTCACCCAGCGTCCATCCTTTCTTTTCTTTTTTTTTAATTGTCTCACTTCTGCTTTTGATCCACAACTCTGGCTTACAGCCTGGAATCATAATACAGTGTAATTATGTTAAAAAGTTTTACTTTTACCCAGAGCAGCCAGTGATGCCTCGCCCTCTGATTACCCATATTTCACTACATTTGATCACTTCTGTTTACTTCCTCTGAGAATAGACCACTGCTCCAAATATAATACAGGGAAGGTGTGACTTCTCAACCCACAGATAGTCTGGCTAAGAATAACTGTGAGAGTTTTAATTTGTGGTCATATCTAAATGTGGATTACATGTGCGTCACACTGCCTACCACTAGAAGACTTTGTTACTGTCTCACACATTGTACTTACATATGTACAGATACGGCTAAATGTATGAACACCAAAGAGCCGAAGAAATAGAACCGAGTACAGTGGAACTTAATACAGTACCTTTGGGATGTGACGTAAGAAAACGAAATGTTTTGCCCAGATTTGAAGATTGGAAAGAACAATCAGTCATGTTATTCAAATGAAACTGTTTATTGAAATATATTTTTATAATATAATACACAACATATGCTTGCTTGTTTTTTTTTTTTATTAATACATAAAGAGTCCCATGAGATCAAATCAAAGTCTTGGTCCGCAATAAACAATTTTCCAAGTATCCAACAGTTTGTTTTTATTTTATCTTTGACCTTTAGATTTCAATGTAATATAAATATATTATACAATGTGATGTCTAGGATGCAATTTACATAAACCACAGAAGACAAAGACTGACATCAATGGACAGGGAAGTATAGATATGTATAGATTAGGCCGACATCTTATACATCAAACAGTCAGAATTTAAATGGGGTTCTAACTCAGAAAGTGCAAAACCATGAAAACTGAATTGTGCCCGGTTGGTTTATTTGAAGAAGAGACATTTAGTCTATCTTGGCTTGTACATGGATTTCTTCTTCTTATTGTTATTATTGCAACTTCCCAAATAAACAAGCAAACAAAAACATGAACTGGAGAAACTGGAAATGTCACATCTTTGTATATCCTTAATTATAAACTATATATTTAATAAAAATGAAACATTTATGTTTTCTCCTGGAGATGATGGTGTTTCTTGGTTCATCCTGTTTTTGGGGGTTTTTTTTACTCTTGCATTTGAACTATTGACTGAAGCTTTCATATTAAGACAATTAATATTATGTTAAAAGTGTTATTAATTTACTCAGATTATATTTTCATTGTAGCATGGGAAGTGTTAATGCAGTTCAACTCCCCACTGAGGAGGACAATGATGGCGATGCTACAGCTCAGAACCGCCACTAAAGGTGCTTGTTGCTGGCTATTTGGTCGAGAGGATGCTAGCAACCAGTGTTGAGCACTCAGGTTTGAAGCCACCATTTCTATCTGTTTCTAAAGTAGAATCGCTGTGGTGATCAAGTCTCTTTTTGTCCGGTTTTCATCTTTGCTTTGAATTGTTGGATCTGTGTTCATGTGTAAACACTAAAAGAAAGATTGTATATGTGTCCTCATTACTTATTTACTTGCTGGAGTATTTAAGCAAGTACTTAATTGCTTAAGTACTTCTTACTTTTAAGATTACTTATTGAGTAACGATCCCAACCTTGCTAGCAACATTGAGTCCCCATGCAGTTAGGTAAAGTCATGAACAATGAACATAAACTAGCTAACTGCAAATTGGTGCTTATTTTTAGCAATGCAACAATACTCTAATGAGTACATTTTATCAGCAGATAAAGCTCTGCACACTGTTACTTCTTCTGTCATCTCCCCGATAGAAGACAAAGGAGCTTACACCTCATATAATACACTTTATCCACCCCATATATTTAATCAATCAGTAACAACAAATTACAGTGAAATAATGCTCTTTCTGCTTTGCTCTGATTTCCCCAAACAGCAAAATATGTACCACCAAAAATAAATAAATAAAAAAGTAATAATAATAATAATAAATAAATACATTTCATTTCAGTTCAAAAAATCAGCCACTATGTCCTATGACTGAAGGCTGTAAAGGTTTATTACTTGAAAACAGATAAGATTCCACTTGCCAGAAAAGTATGAAGACTATTGCGATATCTCACATGGCTACTGCAGGATAGTCCATTTCTCTGCTCTCTTTCTTCGCTCTGTGAAAAAACAAATGTCAAAACTCTTGCAAAAAGAATTTGTTGTTGGCCGATAATCATTTATTCATAAAATGAGAAACAAATGTAAACTGGGCTGTGTTCTTCCTGTTTGTGACCTCACTTATGCATTTTGCTGGTGGCCAGACTCTGGGCTGATGCATGCTCGCTGCATGTTTTAAATGAAAATGGTGCCATAATGTCAGAAACTCAGCAACTCTATATAACGCCCACCTTTGGCTGGTTATCAACACTGTTAGCCTGGTAGAAGTCATACAGGCAGACTGCAGACAGAGAAGCGGCCACCTACTCAGCCCACTCAGCCAGTCAGAAGTACATCAAGACTGAAGCCATTGCCCTGGGCTGAGATGAGATGGAGGCTGGAATGCATGCAGAGGCAAGAGTCAGTCAGACCGCACTCCCTTTGCACAAGAATGCTTTATACTGAGGCAAACATGACAGAAAAGGCACAGAAGTTATTAGACCAATAGAAGCAGGGGGTGAGAAGAGACTGATAACCAGCTGCCCAGAGAAAATGAGCGAAGCTACAGGCATCAAACACAGCTAGGGAGGCACTGGCTCTATATAGTTTCTGTTCGGCTAAAATTCAGCATGATTGAAATTCACAAACTAAACTACATTACTGCTGTCCTTTTTCATTTCTAGTCTAAAAGAACATTACTTAAAGGGAGCAGTTTGGCTAATTTACAAGTTTAAATTTAAAATTGAAAGTCAGGCAAATTGAAGGTGCACAACACCTGAACAGCAACTGGTCTTTCTGAGTCAATGTCTCACTCTCGCTCTCTCTCTGTGATGTGTTTCAGTGTGCAGGCATATCATAACTTTGAGGATGCTATCACAGGAATCCTTCTGGCCAGAGGCGGGAACTGATGGAGAAGCTGAAAAGAAGAGAGAATAGTCTCGCCTCGACAAAACAATGTCACACAGGGAGATGAAGTGAGCAGTGAAGTGATTCTGCCTTGAAAAAGATGAAAATGGGAGAGAATGGGAGCCGAGATGTAGAGGCCCAAACTGAAAAGCGTTTTATTCTATCTCTGTTAGCATGATATGAAGCACTGTCTTACAAAAGCACATAAAAAAGAAAAAGCCATGCCCAAATTCTCTGATTATGTTTACTTACAAAATGTATGGATATGTTTTCAACTTTCTAAATTAATATCTTAATTAATTACCATAAACAAATCGTTATCATGTTATGATAAACAGTATTGCTCATGCTAATGTGACTCAAAATAGAAGTGAATTCCCTCAAATGATTGCTTCTTGAGGATTTTTGCTGAAGGTACAGTGCATCTTATTGTGCCTTCAAGCAATCGTGCCTCATACTGTGGAACATCAGATACAATGGAAGTCGCAGCATGAAATGACAAGCATGGCACTTGATGACACTCTGCACCTCAAGGGTCTCTTTTGTTTCCAGTCTACCCATGTCTCTGGATTAATGGGGCATTGCTGTCAAAATGCAAAATGTAGCACCTGCAGCTATAGATAGTGGAAGCTTTATTGCACGGCGCTAACTCATACAAGGCTAGTTTGAAGAAATATTCTTATTTCTGCATAGATGAGAAGATCAATACTGCTGCCATTGCTGTGTGCTGAGTCGCTGCAAGAAGGTAATTAACATAAAGCTTGTGCGTCTATTATGTTATGCTAAACTGAGCCGAGCTAGCCGCTTCCATATCCACCTCTATACTTACCAGACCTGTGAGTGGTAGGCTAATGGTCTAATCAGCTAAATGCATCTAAATAAATAATAAATATATACATATATATGTATCCATCACTGGCTAATATCTAACATGTCAGTGGCTATGTCACCATATAAGTTGTCCTCAATTATCTGTCATCCGTTAAACCTGTTTAGAGGCAATAAAGTGACCTAGTTTGATCATGAAGTCTAGGTAACTTAGATTTCATGGTCAAACTTGGGGCTTATGAATTATAGCCCCAGAAGGGGGTGAAGGTACACAGCATTGTTCAGATCTTTAGTGCATAGAGATTTCCACAGATGTCATATGTAGAAGCACTGAAGAAAAAAAGATTTTGAGCCAAATAATTTGTCTTTGGCTGTCACGTATCCTGTATCATAATACAGTTGTAACATTAGAATCAATTTTTATTATCTCTAGTTGTGTAGGCTCATGCTTCTATAGACATGCATGGGTTCTGAGCCCTCGCTCCCCATGAGCAATTGGGCTGATGCATCATTTTTTTCTAGAGCAGTGACCAATGAAGCAACTTGTGCATAATCTGAGTATAAAGTTGGAGCCACGGGCAGTTAGCTTAGCTTTGTTTAGCATAAAGACTAGATGCCTTTATGCTAAACAGCAAGCTGTCTGAAAAAGATGCAAGCACTATGGTAATCGCTGCCTCGCAGCAGCTCAACATACAGAAATGACAATGAAACTGATCATCTCATCTAAACAGAAAAATTAACATTTCACAAAACTATTCTTTTATGAGTTAGTGGCTGTGCAATAAAGCTTTCGTGATCAAACTAGCTGCAGGTGCTACATTTAGCATTTTGACAGAAATATGCCATTAATCCTGAGACACAGGTGTATTAGAAAGACAGGAGACATGTTGATTTATACAGATATAGAGATGTAGATGTATTTGAGTGGTTGGTTGATGATCTAACCATCTAATCCTAAACCAGAAAGTGAAAAAATAGAGAAAATAATTTTTGAAAACTGGTAAATATCTAAAACAAGCAGAGTTTCTTTCTCCTTGGTGCTTTAAAGTTTCTAATTTCCTCTAATAAACACACATACAAACTCCTTTAATTCCTTTCTCCATTTGGCATCTGTTTGTTTCCCGATAGTTTGGCTCACCATTCCTGCTCCAGCTGCCTGGAAAACATGACAGCATCTCAAATGCCTTTCCAGGACCAGGGGTTCCCCCTCCTGCTGTGCGGCCTACTAATATGGACTCGTCAAACTCACGATGTCCCTGCTCTGATGAGCGGCAGTGTTTTTCCAGATAAAGGTGTATGCGTGTGTTTGCCTGGGTGCCACCCTAACAGTTGTTAGACTGCCCAGAAAACATTAAACTAATCTTGTGTCCAGATGCTCACCGTATCTGTGTGTGTCCACATCTATGTGTGTTCTGCAATATCAGCTGAAAGAGCTGCCATAAACACACACCCTTACAACAAACACTAGCATGCATATACAGTCTGTATAGGAAGCTGCTGTTTTAATGTGACAACAGAAGAACAAAGAGTAATAACAGAAATCCAGAGGTCCAAACTCATTTCTGAAGGCTATGGATGGAGATAGTTTTGAGCAGCTCTTCGGTTAATTGTGTATTCCAGGATGACTCAGTAACCCAGTTCCCATCTGACCCCTTTACACTTTTTGTTTAAGCATTTGTGTGGAGGGCCTACCACATTAACTGCTGTTCCAAGTCAACTAAACTGAAGTGAGTGATGAAGCACCTGTTTTTTGTTGATTTGCTGGAAACTCCACACTTACAGATAATAGTCCCATATGATTATTTCAGAAGGACTCTATCAGTAACACTCAGAAAAACTAAACAAGTGTAGCAGGTGTTCTGCTACTATTGGGTCCAGTCAGTACCGAAGTCAAGGAATTTAGACGGCAGATTGCCTATTTCAACAAGCTAATCAAACACTTGTGTGATTCACACTCACATACATCCAGCCTGGTGTGACTATAACTGCTGCACAGCATGCGTGTTGGGTTTTGAGCCTCAAGTTCCCAGCCTACTACTCAAAGGGAAGAGAGATTGATCAGTGAACTGGCATCAACTCTAGCAATCAACCCTTCGTGCCATGCTAACCCTCTCCTCCTGGAGCTGAGCAGAAGTAACGTCCAACTAAAATAGCAAGACAGAAGAAAAGAATGAAAAAGATACATGGGGTCAAAAACTGATCAGGCGTATTTTCCAGTGAGCGATGATCTTAATACATGTTTTTGATAGCAACATTGCTGTGTTCCTGTTTCTGTCAGAGAAGTGAGTACGTTCCAAATCCTGCCACTGGGTTTCAGCTTTACCGCTTAGTTAAGAGATCTTTAAACAGCCACAAGTACTGCACACAGATTCAGTTTCAATGTTCATTGAGAGGGAAACTTGAAACTCATATATTTTATGTGCTGTGCTTACACCTCATGTCTTATGCATTGAATGTGTAAGGATCTAGAACCACATCCCAACACTGAAGAGTTTCAAAAATCCAAAGTTATTTATTTAAAAGTTTTTTTATTGTTTCTTTTATTTTATTAGTTTGCAATTTGATTACTTGGAAATTGCTGCTCTGATAATTTGAACCAACTGAACCGCTTTTGATTCTGAGTATGAATACATTAAACAAAACTATTCCAAAACTAGTAATTTATTCAGGGCAACACAAAAAAACCCCAAAAGTAAAGTGAGCCGTATTGAGGAATAAGAAAGGTTAGTATGTAGCAATGTCTACAATGCTGTATTGCTGAATCGAGTTAATGAATGAAAGGAACCATGAATGAAATACATAGTTATTTTTATTCAGTCACAGGCTGCACAAAACGTCACTCAGGGCTGCCCCTGGCCCGCAGGCCGCATTTTGAGAACACCGGTTCAGACATGTTCACTCATGGCCGATTTGGGACTTAAAGCCAGCCTGCAGCAAATCTCAGTCAGTGTTGGTAATGTAGGATCAGTGTACACACACACACACACACACACACACACACACACACACACACACACACACACACACACACAGACTGTGTTGTATACAGTACCCA
>VUQG01045195.1:0-17424 GCA_015106755.1 Etia nguti | reverse complement strand
GTATACAGTACCCAGTCTATTTAAGCTGCAGAATTTCCCATCTCTCCTCTCACACTTCAGTGGTGCAGCTGCTCCGCATCGCTGCCTGCTGTTTCCAACCCTCCACCACCCCAGCATCCACTTTTAGGCTCTGGAGGATGTGCGTTCATCACTCCCCAATTTCTATGTGCATCATATTTGTGGGAAGAGATGAGCTTTGAGCATAGAAGCCAAACTAACTGCTGCTTTGATGAATCGTTTCAGACCCTAGATGTATAACTGAAATGTGTTGCTGCTCATCATCAGCACTCCTCTCTTGTATTGTGAGGACTGCTCTTTGATACAAGCACGCTGCACTATCTCTCACACAGGTATACGTCTGTGTCCCCCGTGATGTTTTCCTCATTAACTTTATTGCATTCCATAATTATATGAGCTTTCCTGCCAGTTGTTATGATAACGTCCACGTTATCCCCATACGCTTCCTAATGCTACGCATAAGAGAGATCAGCTGCGCACATCCTCACACAGATGGAGTTTTTATTATACAGATGGGGAAACTTCAGATCACAGTAAAACACAGGAGCAGGTTTGCTTCAACTCTCACCACCTCATCTGGCTTCTCTTTGAGATCTCAGCTTCACAGAGCACATCTCTGCACAGAATTTCACATCAGCCACCGCAGAGTTGATGTAGGATGTAATAAAAGTTTCGACAGTTATATAAAGACAGTAATATAAAGTCAGGAGAATGCAATGACCAGGTAAGTCTTCCCAAGACTGTTGCTGAAATTCCCAGTGGATTTTTATGCATGAACTGAATGTAGAAAGTTAGATATCTCCTCTTTTAAGTGAACCCTACAGGGTGACGGATTGTGGCTTATCTAGGACACGATGATGTAAGTCCATAATAACTAGAACGACCTGTGGGAAAGGCACAAGATTTTACTGTTTCATCTAAACAAAGTTTAATTGTCTTATTAAGTCATCAAGAAATTAGTCGTCTAAAGTGACCATCATTTCTTTACTTCTTCTTCTTCTTCTTCACTGCTTTGATTCTGTGCAGGTTAAAAAAAAAAGTTAATAACACAAGAGACTGTGGGAAGCTCATCTGTCTTCTGGACTCATCTGGTGTGGAGATGAGGTCAAAAATTTCTCTCAGGAAAGGAAAATGGACAAACTGTGGAAATCTTGTGGAAAACTGCAGCAGTGTCAGCACCACGAATCCAAAGACATGTTCGGTATCTCTAACTTTCATTGTTTTTCACTTTTTCTTGATTTTCACGTACATTTTTGCACATTCTAACTTGCATTTTATGTTACCTTACATCAACAGCACAGGGTGTAATATTTTTTTTGCTGTGAGATGAGACATAATTTAGTTTAATAATCTCTTTGTGTGAAGATGACAGCTGAGAAAATGGTTCTGCAATGGACAGTGAAGAAAAATGTATGCTTACACAAAAAAACCCCCATAAATGACCTACACAAAGGAGTAAAAATCAGTAATGTATAATTATCTGTCATTACACCACATGTTCTGCTTTGCTAAATGTGCTTTTAAAATACCCATTCACCTGCATGTGAGCATGTTAATTCACACATTCTTTGCCTGTTTGTACTTATAAGTGCATCCAGGTGTTCTATGTGGTCTTATGAAGGAGGCCAGATGTTCTCCCTCAGCAGCAAACTAAGTGACAAATCCCCACACCATGTCAAGCACAAAGCTTTAATATAAAATCCTTCACAAGTACATGCTGAGTAAATGTCTCAGTTTAGGCTCAAAGTCTGGTTTTGGCTTAATTACAGTAATTATATAACCCAGACTACTCCTTTGGGGAATCGTACAGAATCATGAGCTTTAGTGATAATTCAGGATAGATCCTCTTACAGCAAGTAAGCTTTTCTTTTTTTAATTTAATGCAATAAACAATGTTTTGATAGCATAATTAGGTTATAGGAGGTACAACTGAAATAGGTTTCCTAAGCAGCTTCCTGAATAAGTTTAAATTTAAGGTTCAACTTTACCGCCAGTGTTATACAAGGTTCTGCTTGAGCCACCATTTGATTGCAAATGTCCAAGTTTCATTTCATTTTTGCGACTGCACAGATTAATCTGCGAGACACTACATAGCAATACACCAACTGTGTATGAATCCTTCAGGTGGACTCTTGTCCACAGTTTCTGCATGTGTAATAAAATTGGGAGTAAAATACTGGTACAGTATTTTTTACAATTATATACACGCTTTAAAAAATTAAATAAAAAAAAAACAAAAACGCTACAAACATTGCTGGCAGAGGAAAAAAAGGACTAAATAAAAGGATATGGTAACAAGACTGGGATAGGCTCCAGCCCACCTTGACTGGAGCCTATCCCAGCTGTCATAGGATGAGGCAGCAGAGCACACTGTGGACATAGGTTGGCGGCCTTTGTTGGGCAAAACATGAATATTTAATAGAAAATGTGGTTTATTAAAAATGAAAATGATTGAAATAAAAACAAAAATGTGTTTCATCATTTTAGGAGTGCAGTCAACAGCATTGCAGTCTCAGAACAAGAAGGTCAAAGGTTTAAATGTGTCCTTTCTCTGCATGGGGTTCTTTCTGAGTGCTACGGCTTCCTTCCACAGCCCACTGACCTGCATGTTAGGTTAACTGGCAATTTCAAAGTTTTAATGATTGCCTCTCTCTGCCAGTGTTGGCACTGTGATAGAATGGTGACCTGTCCAAGGCGAACCATGCTTCTCGCCCCGTAACAGCTGGAATCTCCAGGTGTGTCCAGGGAGTTGTGTTTATCTGAAGTTCATAGAAGTCTGGTGGATAGGTTTTAATGCTGTGCATGTGTCAGCAACCCAAAAAAACAACATGGAAGAAACAGATAATACATTTTTGTTTTAGCTGTTAAATGAAATTAGCTGGTAAATTCTGTGGTACATTCCAAAGTGAACATTTGACATAAATACACTTTCACTCAAAAGCATTCCTACACTGTAGCTATGAGCTGCACCTCACACTCCACCAGCACTTTACAAGCATCAGGAGCACACTGACCAAAATGTTGGCAGAATCGCTGCACCCTTTGCTGCGGTGAAGCCAGCACCAAAACATGCTACACTGAGATGTATTACAGCTCCAGATGTTACCTCAACATTACCTCACCGTGAAGCATCAAACAAGAAGAAGGGAAGGAGATGTGACAGAGGGCAGGAGAGTTAAAGGAAATGAAACTGTTCTTGTGGTGAAGCCTTTTTTTTACTACATCACACACCCATGGAAAAAGATTCTTTGTGGATGTTCTGAAAAAGCTCTCAGCATAACAAAACGAATACCACTCTTTTCAGCTTCATTTAGCTTGAAATTGCATATGTTGTGTTTTTCTATCTCGTGCTTTTCTTAATGTATTTTATTTTGGGGTTTTTTCTAATAATGTCGCATACTGTACGTTCGTGATGCTTTTGTTGTAGCCTGCTTAAATGGTTTTACTTAATTTATGGACGCTCATCTAGTCTGCTCTTATCTTCCCCTGCTGTATCTCATTATCTACCGCAGCAGATTTACCCCGGCCTCATTAAAGTTTCATCTTATTTAATCAGCTAATCTAAATAAGTTATGTCACACCTAAAGAAATAAGCCAAAGTACATTGTTCTCTGGATTTTTAGTGCATTACACACCCATATTACATTTCTCCACAATACTTACAACGAGGGTTGTATGTATGTAAAGTAGGATTTTTCTTTCCTGGGAATAAATGTGAAGAATGAAAAGAAATAAAAGTATATAGTAATTAACTAAATTCAAAACTGCATTGACTCTGAAGCCTAAAGATAATCAGAGACACAAATATATTCAATAAAAATACAAATAACTCCAAAATTATCAGAAAAACCTTAGGACCATGACACTAAGGCGTCATCAGTGACATGTCAGTGAGTGGATATCAGAATACAGAATGGCACTACAGAATCCCAACCCACCTGCTATTAAAGAATTCTGTTTATGAGGGGCAGCCAATAGGAAGACAGCTGGCTCAAAGAGAGTGTGTCCCTAAAAGGAAGTGGAGCTAAACCTGCTCATTACAGACAGAGGTTAAACTCAGAGGCTGCACTAAGCCCCATGATAAATTAATAAAGATTATTTTAAACTGGAACATAAATTAAAAGAATACAAAAATATAGCTGGGGATAGTAGACATGATAGGTCCCCCTTTGAAAAATCCTGCAAGCCTTCGAGAAGTCCAGCTCAGCAACTCGAATCAGAAGAGGTGAGAGGCTAAAACTCTCTGTATCTGCATCCACCTGCCAGTAAAAGCACCCAGAAACCTAGATTTAAGTTCAATTCAGTTTTATTTTTATAGTGCCAGCTCTTAACAACAGTTGCTTCAATAAACTTCAGTAAACTTTTGACACGTGAGATTCCAATAAGGAGAAATCTCTTGGAAAACTGAACATGATTTAATGAGGTAGAGAAATGAATGTATTTGGCGATTAGACTCCGATGAGCCATCATGGCAGAACCGAATCCCAGCAGTGGTAAGATTTAAGACAGGACCCCCCAGAGTCTAGACGCTGGTGGTGGTAAAGATGAGGACTAAGGCTTGAGTAGAGCTCGGCCTGAGGTTTCTGAGGGGGAGATGAGGAGGAGGTGGGTTTCGTGAAAGAGAGTTGGAACGGGAGAATTGCAGAGAGAATAGATTTAAACCATGCGAGGCTGATCGGCTCAAACAAGGCAAGTGAGAAGGTGATTGGACTAGAGTAAAGATGTTTGTATTGAGATTGACAACTTGGGAAAGCATTAGTGATGCAAAGAACAGAAAAGTAGCCCAACACCCAGGAAAGCAGGCAGATGAGTGATTGCAGATTTTCCTCATTGAACTTACGCATAAGCTTAAAAAACACTTCCCTGTCATGCTGCTGAAAATGTGCCTTTTTTACCTGTGAAAAGTTTGCTTTAGGATCGATGTTCCTTTTCTTTAATCAAAAGAATATATAATTGAAATTATAAACTACATTTAAAATCTGTTAAAGCCCAGTAAGTCACAGGTGAGCCAATGCGATCAGGATGCACAACAGGTGTATGTCAGTAAAAGTCCTCTTACACAGGTGGCACCACCTTCAGACTCCTGCTGCAGAGCCGGTAACTGTAGCTGTTACTGATTAAGTTCCTGTCCTTTAAGCATGTGTGTCTCATGGGCCTGAAGGAAAGTTACATTTCCACCCGGCGGAAAGAGATGACTGTAAGTAATTACGGCACTCCGCAGGGTGTACCTGGTGATAACTGTGGCAGACAGATTTAACAAGCAATCCTAGGTCTTTATGTACGCAGCAGGAAAGCATTAAAAGTATGTAAACAGAGCAGGCCACACTCAAATACGACGTACACACGGGACATGCACAAATAAAGCTGCTTGTTTACAAAGTGCACAGAGGTATGTCTGATGAAGAGGGAAAAAAGTACGTGTTGACAATGCAAAGTAGGTCATTATCCAGACAGAAGGTCTGTACATCAGTTAGGTTGAGATTCAGAAAGTCAATTGTCAGATATGGTTTGTATGGATCACAAAGTGATGTCTTACTAAATATTAAAATTACTCCGAATTTTAAAAATATCTTTCAGCTTGCTTTGCGCACAACCTTGTTTTTTAAAGGCAGTGATCAACACGCATCAAAAAATGCTCCAGAACCAAAAGGGACCTTACAACCAGCTAGAGAGCCAGATATTTCACTCAGCATTGAAATGAGTTGATTTTACACGTGAATCGGATCCGAGTCTTTTCCACAGTTGCTCTTTGACACATGAAGCACACAAGAAAGAGTGTTCTGCTGGATCCAGCGTGCAGTAGACAGAGCAACCTGTAACCTCACTTTGACAGTGACTCGCTCTGCTTTCATGTAGGTGCAATCGGACATCACACAGACTTTGTGGAAGCGAGCTGACGATGAAAAGAGTGTGGCTGTCACATCTAACTACATTGAATTCTCACACACGGTTACAGTTTTGCATTGGTCAGGCGGCCAGAATGACTGCACTGTGGTCTGGGTGTCCAACGGAACTTTTTGTTTGATTTTCTGCTGCCGTGTTTGAGTGTTTGATAACCAACTTCAGTAGATATACCATTTAAAAGTAGAAACTAGTGCTCATCTCCACTAAATTTCTTGGCATTTACACAAATTAAAGGATCCATTTGTGACCTTTCTTTTTTAAACATTTCACACAGAAAAAAACTGACTCTGCCAAACTCAGGAGACCAGTGAAAATAAAATCTGTCATAGAATACGTCCATTAGGATTTCAAGGTTTGCTACACAAGTAGTCAATTGGCTGGGGTGCTAAAGCAGAAAAAACAGATAGAGGAAGAAAATCAATAATAATAATAAAAAAAAAAACGAAGTCATAAGAAGCCTATCACGAGGCAACTGTGCTATGCTATGGAGTGCTGAGTACGTGGACAATGGCACTAAGGAGAACACACATAGCCTATATCAACAAAGGAGGGAAAAACAGGTGCAGAATAATAGGACAGGGCAGCTAACAACACACGCTAATGTAGAATTATGTTTTGGTGATTTATTGGTTACATCCTTCAGGATCTTTACACGTTTTTAACATTACATCCAACAGTGGATTACTGTATGAGACACAGTGTCCACCTGAAACTTCTTTGGAGACTACACAGATAACTAAAGAACATTTTTGCCAAAAGAAATGTAGTAAAATATAAAATTTACTCTTTGATTTTTAGAATTTATAGTTTTCGTATTTATTTATAGATATTGTAAGCTCTATTGCGTATGCTGGAAGCACAGTGGTGCAGAAATTAGCACTGCGGTCTAACAGCAAACAGGTTTCTAGGTCATGTTAAACTCATATGTGCAGATGTGAGATAAATAAAACTTTAATTGAGAAGACAAGAAAATTACTGTACTGTCCCATTCCAGTTCCACTTCATTTGTGTTTGAATGAATAAATACTGTACCTGTTTTAGTAGGTTCTTTTTTGCACATTGAGGTACAAAATTATCACAAAAAGGTTCGTACTCTTGTAGTCTGTTACAGGTACAAACTACAGGAGTGAAAATAGTACGTCATGTTAAGGGTACGACCACAGACTGTATAAAAATATGAACTTAGTCACCATTTAATCCATTTGACTACACAGTTTGATGTTTCTGTGTTTAGATCATGATAACACTAGCATGCTTGGTTGGCAGTCTGCATCCATGTGTAAATTGTACATATAGATGCATTACAGGACACATTTCCCACTATCTATTGCTAAATAACAGACAAATAAAATACTAGCATTCCTCTCACCAAGACTGAAGCACAAACCTCCCTTTTAAAAAACGCCCAACGGGTCATCAAAAGGTCAGTAAGTTCATTCCAAGAGACCACTATTGTCTACAGCTCCTTGTGTTGCATGGCATACCTGTTAATTAAAGCAGCCCTTAACTTTAACTTTGCCAGTATTCAAATGGAGGAGTTACAAAAAACTTAAGCATCATTGAATGTACAGTTGATAGCAAAAAGTTGATAGTACATTTGATATAAAGGGGAAAACTATCCATACAGGTCAAAAATGTTCTTTGTACCAGGCCGTAAACTTCCCATTTGATACAGTTTAGTTGGGTGTTTTAGCCTGTTGGGACTGATTCGAGCGGAAATGCCAGAAACTGCAGATTTTGACAGTTGGTTTCATTTTTCAGCTCTGGAAGTTGCCATTGGGTACAATGGCAGTCCTTTAGGGAGTACCGCTTCTGTGGCAAACTGTTGTAACCCTAAAGGTACAATAAGGTGCTTTATTTTCTGAGTGTAGCAAGAATTTGGGGCAATTACGCCTGCATGAATGAGAGTAGGTGTCACTTTATTTAGTCTTGCAGACAACTTACTTGCACAAAAATATCTCATTAAAGTTTGCTGTCAGGCTGCAGTTCTGCTGTTTGTGTTGTGGTGCTTTGAACAATGAATTTCCTCTCTGTGTGATGACAACATTGCCTGTGCGGCTTCATAAGGGCTCTAAAAACTGCTTGCTAACTTCCTTCTTGCTCACATGGTTTCCTGGCAATCTGCCATGCCCCCCTCCCCTCCCCTCCCATGGTCCATAAGGCCGTTGTGCTGCCTGTCCCGTGTGAGACAGGAAGCAAGGCCCTATGGACAGTGACCTCACGGCAGGAAGAGAGTAGAGGGTGTGTGTACTGTATGCGATTGTGCAGGATTGTAGGTTGTGCTGCCGCAGCCACTACACAAACAGCCTAAAGAGACAAATTTGTCGATTTTCAGAGCAAAATTTTAATGTGTACATGTCCAGCATGGCTTGTTAACACACTCTACTAGAGGTGAACACACAACACAAATGTATAAAATCTTACATTTTCTAAAGAAAATAAAAACACAACCAAACCCCCGAAAATTAAAATAGTTGGAATGTTATTAACAGAAACAAATCAAGTTTGGAGAGAAAAAAATGCACAAATCAAATCAAAATAAGACAAATGATCAAAGACAAACACAGGTTTTTTTCCATCTCGTCCCACACAGGGTTGAAGGGTTTTTTTTCTTTCTTTGTTTTTTTTTTTCCTTTCTTTTTTTTCAGAAAATCACTGAAACATTACTCAGGCAGTAATAAAGAGAGATGCTGTGAGATGCCATGGTTCATTATCGATGGTCAGCACAGAAGTGACTGAATCCTTCAAAATATACTCTTCTCTACAGTAGCTGCAGTTAGTGAATGGAAACAGTTTTCCTAAGTTAAGTTACTCAACAATTTCAGTGTCTGTTTGAAGCACGACGAGAGCTGAGCCACTGCAGACGGATGCTGAAAGTCATTTGTCAGGAGCTGTTTTTGTTTCATTCCCGAGCTGAGCAACCGGGTTTGCCGAGTGGTGATTTCAGATGAGTGGTTTCAGAGTGGATGGGCTCAGGGAGCAAGCTGAGATGCACTCTGGGGAAAGAGAGAAGCATCTGGACAACCCACAATCCCCTTGGCTGGGGTCACTGTAAGCCACAAAGTTAACCCAAGACAAACTGAAACAGGAAAACAGTCTGTCAAGTCCAACAGATTTTGGTTTAATCTTTTTCAGTTCGTTATTTATTAATCTGTTTTTCCTCCTAGAGTTCGGGTTTTGCACAGGGCTGATGCAACGACTTTTTGAAGCTTGCAGTGATTAGGCAGTGCAGAGATACACTGTGACAGTGGGAAGCTGCAAGCTAAAAAGCAGACTGTGTGGAGAGAGAAGACACGGCTACAATACAACCTGCCTTCAGACCGATTGTGGAGATTTTAACAGATGTTCATTAAAAAGAACAAAACATCAGGGCTGAATGAGAAATGCTTAATGTGCAGTCTTTATAGAAACACATCCTGAGAGAGATGAAAGCTCAGACCGAGATCAGCATATCCTAACCTTACCTAAAATTTGAATCTGAATGTGACATCAACAAAATCAAAGCAAATCGCTCCAAAGTGTTAAAAGTTGCTGAACAAGGAGGTGGACCTAACAGCAAGCTTTGCTGTGTGTGACAATAATGTGTTAGTGTGTATGCATTAGAGAGACAGAAAATAGGGGGAGGACAAAGAGAGTGAGAGAGAAGGCCATTGTTTTTATTATGATCCCCTCGGGCTTTGAGGGTTGGGTCGAGCGTGGAGAGACGTGGAGTGTGGGAGATTTACAGTCAGAACACAGGCCTAGCTTATAGAGAGGAGGGCTGATTAACTCAACACCTCTACACGCACACAAACAGGCATCAATCAGCCCTGACGGATCTCTTTCCTAACCTTTCAATACTTCTCTTCTGCTTGGTGTCCTGAGACAAATAAACTGTATTAAACCTGCCAGTGTCTCCTCACAGAAAATCGCTCAAACTGCTGAATCAACAAAACTGTGTTTCTGCGTGAGCCAAACTCAGGTGCACTCGACCTCTCTTTCAGATTTTTGAAGTGGTTACTTTAGCTTTGAAGTGGTTAACTCCCTGTGGGCTCTCAGTTTGGAGGTTATAGAGGAGAATAGGAGGCTTAATAAAGAAGAACTCCATAAACAACTCGGTGTCTAGCGCAATGAGTAGGCACTTTCTGAGCCTGTCCAGACGCTCGGCTGTCTAAGCGCTCATTGATGTGCCTGAAGCACCAAATGGAAGAGCAGGACAGTAGAGGAGAGGGGGAGGGAGTGCTTTTAAAGCTGATTAGCTGCGTCCGCCAACCCCTCCTTCCCCACAAAAGCTTCATGATGAGGAGATGAGGGATGGACACGGGACACCGTTTCCTGGCAACTGCTATCGACCTGCCTCAGATCAATCTCCAGACTTCTGGTGACGGCTGAGTTTGCTCTTCCTTTTCCTCCTTTCAGTACGGGTGTCCTGTTAACTTCAGGTCTGACTACTTAGGTGTCTCACTTTGTCCTATCTTCTCCTAGTGGGAGGCCTAGCACAACAGCAGTATCAGGTTAGGCCAATGCACTTATACCTTTATCCATGGACAGAGTGCTGGTGCCCAGTTTAGAACCAGTTTAATGTATTTCAACCAAAAAATGACAAGTACTGGTGCCAAAAAGCTGGCACCAAACATTGTTTTGGATATGACAAGGTTCTACAGGAAATTCACCCATGACCATCTGCCAGAATATCCGCTACAAAGAAATGACCCCAACTACTATTCAAAATTTTTTATAATATTTGATTCTTCACCTGTGGAAATATGGGCTTTATTAAAAGGCACCAAGGCAGAAATGGCTCTGCACCTGCACTGACATGAGCACTGGATCCATGGAAATAAGTATGAATGCTGCCAATAAGGAGGCTCTAAAGCATGCTTGTGCTTGGACACAACTACAAGCGAAACACTTTGACAAGCTTTCTTAAACGAGGCCTGTCACCTACTGTAAGCGAAAGTTTCCTCTTTGGCCAGCACTGTTGCTGAACTAGTGAGGGAATCTGGGTCACATGGGCTGTTGCCAACTCTCTCTCTCTCTTTTCTTTGTCTCCTCCTTCTTCCCACCCTTCCTTATTCCTGAGATCTAAACTTTGCAAGCTCAGGGAGACGAGGTCAGCCGTGTTCCCTCAGTCCTCCTCCCCCCTTTCCTTTTCTCAGCTGCAAGAAATTCAGAATCTCGTTACCCTCCCAATTTGTGTAACCTGAGCTGGGTGAGCTGAGCCAACCCCCAACCCTCCTCCACCCCCCAGGTCAGAGTGGGAGCTTAGTTCTAAATGCTGCCTCAGATAAGCCTTCCTCCAATTTATGTTTGAAGTCAAACCTCTACACACTTTCACTCACACACTCATTTTATGCCTTATCTTCAGGCATAAATTCATCATGATGAGATAAATTGCTGCCATTAAGAAAAATGTTGACTTTCAAAGGTCACTACACCTGGTTTTAGCCTTTCATGACTCTTTATCAGCGTAGTCACCGTTTTACACTGTTTTACACCAATTTCCAATGTGTGTCTGAATGCACTGAAAAAGACTGAGAACTCTGTGTGATAAAGAGGCAATTTTCTGTGCATGCCTTCTTGAGAGATGAAACGAAAGCCGACTGTTTTGACTCAGTAAGGTCAAAGTTTAGTTAAGAGGTTAACGGCATTTGCGCACACCTGCTGTTATTTGATGAGGAGGATTAGTCTGTGTTCACATAAGCCCTCATGGCCTGACCCACCCTGGTGCTTACAGTAAGACTGCATATCACCCCAGACGTTTCTTTAAAAAATACCAGAAGTAAAAGATGCATTATGTACTGCATGGTACACGAGCTACACCCCGCGAATGCTCTGTAACAGCCTTAGATTTGTTTCCCCCTCATTTTATGTCTCTCGCACACCCAGATGCTCTCCCTCCTGTGTTATTTCACAGTGAGCTGACTTTGTTCATTAACTATTAGTCTGTCTCCTTCACGGCACAAAGGACAGGTCTTATTTTTGACATAAAAGAGGATCTCTGAGAATTAGCCCCACAGTTGAGAACCAAAGGAAGAGGTCCCCTTTAAAGTCTATTTATCCTTTCAGCCAGAGAGGTCTTTAACAAGCTTCCAAATAAGGGAAAGAAAGAAGGCAGACCTACTGTCCATCAGTGTGAACACAAGATATGGAAGTCATCTGACCATAAAGGATTAATTTATTTGCAGTGCCAGTGTTTTTATCTGTTACGTTGTATATAATGTAATCATAAAAGTATATGGGCTGATATCAAAATGACTACATGATGGCCTGAAACCTCAGTGAGACAATCACAGAGATAGTGACAGTCACTATTTCACTATTTATACATGAAACACTGTGGAAGTTAATATTGTTTATCTTAAGGCAATCTTAATTAATGGACAGGAAACCAACTGACAGCTCTCTCTGTTGATTATAGAATTATGTGAATGTGTTGCTAGTCAATTCTGTCTACTGGCATAAAAAACGTAAAATGGCTAAGTGCGGTTGAAAAGCTTGAAAGCTTTTATAGCTGCCGGACTGGAAAACTAAATCTTTTCCGGAGACAAAAGTGGATAAAGACATAGACAGACATAGACAGAGTAACACTGTGTGTCTGAAGAGTGCATCGATTTGTTTGTCAATGAAGTTAAATAGCCAATTGTCAGTTTTGGGCTACTGTATCATATACCCAGCAAAAATGCCATTTTTCCCTACTTTGGATTGTCTAAATAAATAATATGTTCACCAGAACCACACAGGCAGCTACTCGCTGACTGCTCGCTGATAATGAAGCCTGTTTGACTGATATATATGTAACCTTCTCAGATCTCACAGTGAATACAAAGTTATTATTAACATAAACAGGAGAAACTGCAACAATAAGATTTAATGATTTAAAAACAAACCTGCCCTCCTCTGACTAACAAACTGAACTCTGAATTAACCTTCAGACTTACAATCACACCCTAATCACCATCAACAAGCGTCAAAGAGAATAATATCTGAGCTCATAGCAGGTCCCAAAACACCTCTTCACAGATTCTCCTGCAGAGAAAAGGAAAGACAAAAAACACGGAGCTGATGAGAGGAAGGAAAGAACCCTTCTGGACCCCACTTGAAGCACTGTGGTCGGTCTACAAATCTTTTTAATGCTTTGAATTTCTTCCTTTTGTGGCAACTGAGATAGCATAAGCAGATGTCAGGTTATCAGCGAGGAAAAAGCCCCTACGGAGATTAGGGGAAGGAGGAGGGCGGAGCAGAGATGTGAGAGAGAATAGACCGGCCTTCCTGGTTTAGAAGTAATAATAACAACAACAACAACAAAAAAGTCACATAAAATGAACCAAAACAAAAAGAACAAAACGATGTGCAAACTTCTCTCATATAAATAGACTACAGTCACTGCATTGTAGAGCACCATGGGAGACAGGAGGAGGTTAGAGAGGTGTGTGTCTATGTAAGTGTGTGTGTGTGTGTGTGAATGTAAGACATACGTTACGCTTGCGTCTAGTTTGTGTGTGCCTATGTATCATTACAGTATTTGCATGGATCTACTACCACAGAGCTGCAGGAGCCACTGAGCACAGAGACTGGAGACAGATGAATCACTGGGAAGAGGGCTAGATTAGAGGAGGAGGGGGCATCTAAGGTTTAAATCAAGTTCAGCGTTCAAAGACCTAACACTGGGGGTCAGACCCAGTCCTGAAGTGAGCGTTTGCAGTGCACCAGCAGGCGTGGGGCCCCTTTGCTCTGCAGCGTATTGATGATGGCATAGATCAGTCCCAGGATGCACAGCACCAGGACCAGTGGGATGGTTACCATCAGGATGCTCATGGTCCGCTCCTGGCTGTCGTCCACCTTCAGTACCACGTCCACCTCATTGGTCTCCTCCTCACGTCCCTCGCGAGACTCTTGATCTTTGTCACCGTCTGAGCCTTTGTCTTTGTCCGTTCCTCCGCGATCTGTTCCGTCCCGGTCTTTGCCTTTGTCGCCGTCACGTCCTGCGTCGGGGTTAAATGGCGGACGGCTTACGTCTGGGTATTTGCGGCCCGAGTCTGTGTCCGTGTCTCTGTCGGGATCCAGGTCCACGCTGCAGCCCATGAAATCTCTCAGGATGGATTTTGGATAGCCCGGCTCGCTTTTCATACGGTGGTTGTCAAACTTCCAGTACTTGGAACCCTTATAGAAGTAGGTGTATGCTGAAATATAAAAGAAGAAAACATGGCATCACTAAAAGAATAATTTGAGTTTTTGAGAGATCTTTAAAGAGATAACTGACAGCTGCACAGATTAAACAAGATATTTGTACATCTTAGAGAGAATGATCGTCTGGATTTGTTTTCCATTAGAGAGAAGTAGTTGGTTTCTCCATAATTTGAAGGTTTATACTGAGCTACGCTAACATGATAATTTTAAAAAAATCAAAATTGTATTGAGCCTCTTGTCTTACCCTTGGCAAAAAAGCAGATTAATATATTTATCTAAAAGTCAAACTGTTGCTTTAATAACCTCAATATTTTACTCTAAATTCTCTCTGTGTTTGGTTGAGGCAATTAAAATTACTCAAGTGGCTATTGTCAGTCCAATAATTGCTTATTCATAACATATCTGCAAATAAAAAGAACTCCCCACCCAGAATGTTTAATAAATCCAATCATAGCAAAGCTCAAAATCACCTTTTTGGGATTGTTATGGTATTAAAATCGATCAAATTCACAGGCTGAGGGACTTCAATGAGGCAATCAGATGAAGAATGCCTCTGTTTCAACAAACAGGTGGAAGTAAAAACTGTATGCTATTAAAGTATGCAGTTTTGGTCTAGTTTTTCATCCATTATTTATGAATTGATGTTGCTTTTGAATACCATTCAACTGAAGAACAGCCACTGAAGACAGCATGTTTTATGAAATCAGTGATTTCATAAATCATCTCAACAAGAGTGTGCATAACAACTCTTAATAGAAGTCAGGTACCAAGTTCAACACTGAGTGAGCAAAATAAAATTCAAATAGACAAGAATAGAATTCAAAATAATTAGATTACATAAAGCTCCTAACTTGAAAATTTGCATCCTGAGGAATCAAGACACTGCATCACTCGTCTCCAATAATGCACAGTAAAGCCAACAGCATTTCACATGTCAGCTCAAAGTCACACCCACACCCTCCCCCGTCTCCTGATGACCGACCACACCCTGATTCTTTGTTTCAGGCATGTCTCAGTCTGCCACAGACCCTCTTCTCCCCTTTCCAAACACACACACACATACACAGAAACTACACCGCTCTCCTCAGCTCACCTCCATCATCGCTGAGGAAGGCCCCCTTGGGATTAGAGGGCACTGACGTTCCCCAGACACTGATTGGCTTCGGGTAGCCTCTGTCAGCTGAGCGAGACTGCTCGTTGAAGCGCCAGTACCTGAAGACAGCAAAGCGGGAGAAGCTTGATACTGTTTATCAACTGTCTAAACAAGAATGGAGCAGACGTCTTCCTCAGTACACTACATGCGGGGTCTACACAGAGTGCATATCACAGTACCGCTCCCACAGAATACTTGTAGTTGTTCTGTGAGTTAATATGCTGTGAGCGTTCTGTACACATACAGGGCATGTATTTTCTCATTTCCCTTACATCTGTGTTTGTGCAAAGGATTTTCAATGTGGCTGCAGGACTATAAAGTATAATATTATAAAATAAAGATAATTATTACTGCTCCTCCTGGTCACACCAAAATCAAATCACTCACTTTGTGGTAGTGAAAAGAAAGTATGTTTGAAGTGTGCAGCTTAGCTTTGGTAGAGACTAACACGAGCTGTTCTGCACAGTGATACGGTTGGGGGGTGTAGTTCAGTTAAAACAAAATAGTTCCTACATCGATCAGCTCACAACAAGGTTTATGGATGGCTTCTGAGTACCTGAGACATGATTTCCAAAAAGAGTAATTGCAGATGCTTTTTTTTATTCCAACAAATGTAATCAACTTCTATTAACTTCAAGAGAATCCAATATATCTCCACAAAAGATAGATCCAAAACTGAGCAACTTACACCAAAACAATAGAGGCATATTATAGACAAAACAAACCTGTATACTTTATTTTGAGTTGAACTGTGCCTTCAATACACTCTGGGTATTTTAAAATCTCTCTATATAGAATAAAAACAGATCAGTGAAAAAAATGCTGTTCTTAAAGTTTTATTTCTGCTGGTATTTGGTCATAAAATCTAGTTGTTTTTTTGCTGTAATTTTTTTAACTTGATGATAGAGAGCAATATGACAAGTCAGGGAATCAATGTCTGAAATCCATCTCGCATCAGCCAGGATGAGAGTAAATTCACTACAATCATGATGCTGATATCATGATAATGACAGAGGAAAAGTCTGTGGACTGCCAAAATGAGTAAGATTCATCATTTATGGAGCATGACTGTGTGTGCTAGATGTCATACCAATTTAGCATTTAACTGGTGAGATATTCCAGTCTGGAACAAAGCAGGACCAATCAACAAATTGACGTTGACCTTTATAGCTGGGATGAGTGCAAGTTGATCACTAGCTTTTTCAAGACATTGCTGCCCTCAATAAAAATAGAATGCAGTGATTTGCAAAGCTCATAAACCCATATTTTATTTGCAACAGAACACAGAAAAAGTGCAAAATCATTAAATTGACACATTTCACTGTTTCATGAAAAAGCCAATTTTGAATTTGAGAGCAGCAATATATCTTGAAAAAATGCAGCGAAGCTGGAAATGCAAGTAGGACTAAGAAGAAACAGGTGAAGCAACTAATTAGGCTAACGGACAACAGATTGGTAACATGACTGCATATAAGAAGAGCCTCTTAAGGCATCTAAAGACACCATCAGTGCTGAAACTTATATACAGGTTTTACAGAAAGAAATGTTCCCACCAGATGCCCTTTTTTGTTTTTTAAGGGAAGGCATTATATATTTCAAGAAGACAATATTAAACTGCATACTGCATCTCTTAAAAAGGCAGGTTTTGTAGTAGAAGAGTCTGGGTGTTGAACTGGGCTGCCTGCAGTCACCAGCTAAAAATGTGTGGCACATCATGAAATGAACAGTACAACACAGAAGACCCAGGATTGTTGAGCAGCTCATACCCCATGTCACACAAGAGTGGGACAATATTCCTCTCTGAAAATTTCAGCAAGTGGTCTCTGAGTCTGTAAACGTCAGTCCCCAGACATTTACGGACTGCTGTTAAACGAAGGAGATGCTACACAGTGATAAACATGACCCTATTGTGTTTAACACCCCTTAGATTAAACATTTGATTTGTCAAGTGACCCTTCAAAAACTTGCCAAAAGCAGTCAAACTACTGATATCCTGTAATATGTAATATAGTCACAGTTCAGTGTCCCTTGGACAGGGTATAGGGCTATATACTAGCTATATTACCTGTCTCCTTGAAAGAAGTAAGTGTAGCCGGATGGCTCCCACCAGATGGCTGTGTCTATTCGGTCGTAGGGAATATCTATACCATAATCGACTAGCTCAAGTGGGTAGCCTGGTT
>VUQG01045194.1:78052-90640 GCA_015106755.1 Etia nguti | reverse complement strand
CTTTCTCTATCATGTTTCAGGTTCCTATGTTCTGTCTCCCCAGTCGCTGTTAGGTTTACATGTCTAGAGTTCAGTCAGTGTGTTTCCTGTTTTACTTTGAAGGTCCGTGTCTCGTGTCAGTGTTTCTAGTTTTGCTTCCCCTGTCTCGTCCTGCCTAATCACTCCCAGCTGTGCTCTCCTCCTGTGGCTCTTTCCCCTCGTTATCCCTCAGCATATTTAAGCCCCGTGTTTCTCTTTGTCAGTGTCGCGATCTCCCTCAGATATGTCTGTGTGTTCTGCCTGCTTAGTGTATTTTGTGTCCTCAAGTTTATTTAAGTTCTCCTAGTTTCCGGCAATAAAGCTGCCATTTCGGAATTTAAGTTTTGCCTCTGTGTTTTGAGTTTGCGTTTGGGTCCTTTTCCTGCCTACCTGCACACAGACCATGACACATGTGGGGACTGCTGCCCCGATAGTTTCACTGTTGTCTCGTCTTCAATCAATGATTCACATAATCTTCAAAGTCTCAACTGTGACATTATTCCATCATTGTGACTGCTTTTAATGTGACGAACGGTTGATCATCTATCGGTGTGTTATGTGTCTAAAGCATGCAGGATGAATATTATTTAAACAGTGATTCGGTGCGGTGAAACTGTCTGAGAGGTCCATTGCTGTCCACAGAGTCACAGAGTTAGAAAGATGGAGACCATACCACTATATAAATTTATTCTGAACTGATAATGAATCCACAGTGTCATCGTTGTCGCTTTCTTACATTTCCGACTGATTTCTTATGCAGTTACTCATCTTAAATATAAAAAATAGCAAACTAACACCTAACTGGGATTTCATTGTAGGTAAAACTGTGAACTTCCACAGATTAATTCTCTCTGCCATGCCCTATGATATAGATTTTATGAATGAGGAAATGAAAATGAGTGTCAGTCAGCTGGCACAGGTGCAGCAGGAGTGGAGGAGAGAAAATCAGAGTTGAGCATAACTTTCTTTCTGCAACAGAAAACCCAAAGTTTCTCTCATGTCACGGTTAATAAACACAGAGTTGTTATGTAAACCTGCTCCCTGGAAGAGGGCCAAGGTTAATCAGAGAAAAAAAAAAAATCTTGTTTTCACTTTTACCCTGCCTACCTTAACCAAATACTCACATTTCCTGGTATGACTGACAGGTCAGGTTTCTGCTGCTCAGACAGCGCAGAAACATTCCTGATGCATATGGCAAGAAGCTCCTCAAGCGGCCTGAGAACCACAACCTGATAACTTCGCTGTTCTGCAGCTGCTCATCTGTCAGCAGCGACACTCTGATCTCTCCAATCACATCCAAAACCTGTGACGCTGATGGAATCACGGGCATCGGCTAAACGAGAGATCATTGAGTTATTTTAAAGGCAGTTTAACTTTTCCCTTAAAGTTCTTGTAACTCAGTGTTTGAATGATTCATTAATCCTTATTTGTTTGTTAAAGCTTATTAAAGTCATTAACCATGTTAGCCAGGATGTCCAGGGCTGGGTTTAAAACGTTGGAGACTTGAGTGACCAGGATTTTCCACAGCATTTTGGAGTGGGCGCTGTTCCCAGGAAGATTACACATCAGAAGAGACGCCAGTTGATTGGCTGTGAAGTTATCCAGCTGGATGCGTGAAAGAGACAGAGGACGTGTAGTTATTCTCTGCAATAAACAGTAATGAGTCCTTTCCGGCTCTGTTAAAGCAAATCATTACCTGTGCACAGGCATATTCCTCCAAGGGGAACTTGCAGGAAACTTGATTAAAGGTGTCCAAGTGAGACAGCAGATCATAGCTGTGGGTCACACGAGACAGGAAATACATGTCAAAATAATGACAACTGCAATAGCATTACTTACTAAGTAAATCTTATAAAAAGGGTTACCTGTTGACTCCTGCACAGCTGTGAGTTTCTGTCAAAAAACAGAAAAGTTTTTTTTTTCAGAAAGGAATTATAGAAACTGAATGTATTAAGAAAAGTGTTTACGCTGGCAGCAGTCAAAAAAGTCTTACCATTGAGCGGGATTACTGGGCACTGTAAATGACAGGATTAACAAATTAAAAGAATAATTGAAATATTATTGACAACATTGTGACAACCAAAGCTTAAAAGCATTCAAATTAAGATATGAGACGAGCAGAAAAAGGCAACTGTTGTTGTGATATAAATTGGGATATAAATGACATTGAATAGAAATTTTTAAAAAAAAATCTCACCGTGAGGTTCGCCGGCACACACTCTGTCCAAACCAAAAAAAAAAAAAGCACAGGTTTAGAATTTTTACAGAAAAGACTTACACGGACTAGCATTACATTGTGCATGCAGTCATTTTGAATTTGTGTTTGTCTTTGTGAGGCAGTGAAACGTACCGACTGGCGCAATGTTTATTAGGTCTTCTATGGTGGCCCAGGTGACTGGTTCCATTTCTGGAGACAGAGCTGGTATGACTGCATAGATATGCGTAAAGCTGGAATACAAAAGAACACAAAACAAAAACCATACTTAAATAAAGAGAATATAGAGAGCTACCAACGGAGCCAATCAGTCCTTCAGGTGTCTGCCTACACATGTTCATAAAATGTCCCCAAAATATGCATAATTTGTTGTTTTTGTTTGTTTTTAACTTTGGTGTTTATTTAGATTACAAACTTCTTATAGAGTTATGAGGTAAGCTGCAAGACGCTAACTAAGTGGTTCACCTTGTGAAGCTGGCTGCAGTTTTTTTTTCTCTTTTTGTGATGTCTACTATTGAAAGCTGAAATTAAATCTGTATTAAAAGTGACTAAATACTTTTATCTGTCGTGTAATTCATTTTCTACACCAGGGGTGCCCAATCCCAGTCCTTGAGAGCTACTGTCCTGCAGCTTTTAGATGCATCCCTACTCCAACACAGCTGAATCATATGGTTGGATTACCTTTTCAGCATGCCATCAAGTTTGGCAAAGGCCTGGTAACAAGCCATTCATTTGATTCAGGTGTGTCGGAACAAGGATGCATCTAAAAGCTGCAGGACGGTAGCTCTCGAGGACTGGGATTGGGCACCCCTGTTCTACACTATCCTGTATTAAGTCAGTTAATAAGCTATATGAATGCCGTAATGTATATTGTAATCTCATTTCTTTCTCTTTCTGTTTTTTGTTCCATAGTGAATTTAGTGAAAGGTTCGGTTTTAGCGATTAATGCATTGCAGCGAAGCCTTAGCTTGAACATGATTGCAGGTATAGTCTGCTGTGAAAGAGTTCTCCTGATTCATAAGAAGAACAAAACAGTTTGCAAAGACTTGTGAGTCGTATTGTGTCAGAAATCATTTGAAGGTACTCACATTTGTTTGTAGATGTCGCAGGAGGGACTGATCTGAAAAATTGCATATTTTCTGATTAATATTTGAGGAAGGTTAAAGCATGCTTAGCACCTACACATCTCAGCCAAAGCTGTTACCTCTCCAGCGAGCTTGACCAAAGCGCTGAGGACCTCTGGGTACTTCCTGGCTGCAGGTGACTCCGTCAGGTAGCTAAACACTTCGCTGATGACAACGTCTTTCTCCGGTGGAGTTTGGAGAGGCAACAGCAGCAACTCTGCCATCTGTTTTGGAGTCAGGAGGTCAAGAGCCTCCAGCTAAGCAGGCCACAAAGCAGAAGAGGAGAGAACATTTACTATATAGTCAAATTTCTGCTTCTGTTAAGTCTATTTGAGCACATCTTTGTTTTGCAAACTTACTCCAGAGAAATGAGGGTTGAGTCTGTAGAAGTCGATGATAGAGGCAAAGCTCGAGAAGAAACCAAAGTTGAGTTTCAGCCATTCTGCGCTGTTATAAGCTGCAGAGACACACTGGGGGTCTGAAGCATTTGTACAAACATTAACATAAATGCCATAAGAACTGGTTTTTGTAGTATCTGTGTGTTTATCTGTGTTGTCTGTGTCTGCTTCTTACCCGAGGTGTTGTGATTTAGCAGGAAGGGGTAGATGAAGTACTCGTAGATGCTGTTGCTGTACATCGGATCAACATCCATAAAGTTCATGTGTTCACCGAGCGCTGCCACACTGCACACAGCAGGGCAAAGACAAAATGAGAACGACTGCACCAAACCACGTGACTGTTAAAGGAAAGAGAAATGAAGATGGTTGACTCACAGGGTTTGGTAAACGGGGCAGGAGAAGTTCTTGGTGCTGAGGCAGGAGAGGAGCTCTGGCTGTACATTGGGCAGGAGGGGCAGCAGCTTGACCTTGAACCAGAGCTGGATGAATGCTGGGTCCGTCAGGTGCTCCTGGGTCAGAGGTGCTGAGTTTGACTCACTGAAGATCTGCTTAAACTCAGATTCCACCTGCGTGAAGTTCTACAGAGGATGAAGGACGAGGAAGCAATGATTTGCTGAAGCTGCAATGTGTGTAGTGAAAACACAAGCCTGGCTATGAAAGCAATATTGTGAATCTATAAGTCACTGTGGAGCTGTTGGACAGTACTCACTGCTGTGGAGAACTCCTTGATCAGCAAGTTCAGACGTTGCGTCAGCTCTAGAACCAGCTTCAAGACGACGGCTTCTGTCATGGTCAGGTTGTTACGAGCAGCGCAGTGCAAGACATGGGCCACGTTTGCCACCGCATCAGTCAGCTGACGGCACGGAAAGAAAATCATAGTCACAGAAGTTAAAAAAAACTCCCTAGCTAAGATGAATTTGGATCCAACTTTTGACATTGCTAATTATTTTTATATGTCATGAATTTAAGTTAAGAATTCAAAACACTTGAGTGTCAATAATCAAAGGTAAATTAAAAAAAAATTAGACCTCACCCCGCAAGGGCTCTTATCAAGGGTGATGCTACAGACATCCTGGATTTCATTCACCGTAGCGTTGTCCATACCGTTGTCCAGACGGCTGCACAAAAGTAAAGAACACGCTTGAACACAAAAGACATAGTAATGCATCATCTTACAGCACAGCAACGTTCACACTGACACTACTGGCAAACAGACACATTTTAAAAAGCGTTCTAGCACATGTGAAATTGATAAAAGCTCCTTTTTAATTTCAGTCTGCACTAATGCGTAAGAAGAAATTGAGCTTTTGAAAACAAAGCAAAGAGAATGGTGTCACTAAACAGCATAGCAAACCAAAAAAACAAGCTAAAACAGGCTTAACAGAGAGTTGCTGGATAGAGCTTTAGAGCCGCTGTTGTGTCTACATCACTGATGTATTTTTAAGTTTTAAACCCTTGTCTGTTTTTTCCTGTCTTCAATGGAAACCATTAATGTAAATGAGGAATGCCTGACTTACAACACTTCGTGAAATGCGAGCGTGATGTTTTCATGCATCAGGAGTTCTTCATTGGGCAAAAACCTCCGTAACAGCGGCTTCACAACATAATCGTACCAGTCTGCCACATTTGTCACATCAAACTGAAGTCCCTCTGGGACCACAGATGCGCTTGGCTGGTATGTGCCAGCCAGCTCAGACAGAGTCCAGTTGAGCAGGAACTGGGTCAAAGTGGTGCTTCTTATATTTGACACATCTCTCTGGAAAAACAGGTCAGGGGTCATTTTTTCTAACTTGCTGTAGAGCTGTTTAGATAGCTTAGAGAGAGTGGCAACACATGAGTGTGTGTGTGTGTGTGTGTGTGTACCTCACGTGTGAAGGACACAAAATTATGAACAAAGCTCCCAATGGGTTTGAAAGCCGACATGAATCCATTCACGACCTGGATGTGCAATGAAGCAGAGGCTGTTAAATTTTACTGAATTGAATTTTTTTATTAATATTTTTTCTAGAGATGAAAACATCTCCAATTATTTTTGGAGGTGGATGCACACCCTGTTACTGTACCTGTTGGAGGCCTGGCTGACGGTTTTGTGATGGTTGTACTGGATAGGAGGGTGGGTACCCAGGGGTTGTCCAGTTGGGGCCCCATCCAGGGCCAGCAGTGGGTGGTGGGCCAGAATCCCCTGTTAGCAGACTGTGGAAGACCAGGGCTAATGTGCCATTGTCTAAACTGGCAACTTCAGGGCTCATGAGCAGTTCGGCCTTTTGTGTTGAAGACAACAAGTGAAGAACCTCCAGCTGTGGTTGAAGGGAAAAAAAGGAGTAAGAGAACAAGAACAGGAAGAAGTGTGGAGCAGCGATATTTGCTGTGGTGGAGTTCTCTGTAGTGTCTAGATCACCATAAAAACAGGTGTATAAAATGTATAAAATCTTAAATAAGGCTCAGTTTAACTCACTCCACTGAAGACCACGTTGAGCTCTGAAAAGTCCTTCATGCGGGCCATGACACTGAAGGCGCCAAAGTTCTTCATCAGCCACTCCTCACTGCTCTCATCTGGGCTCACACAGCCTGCACAGAGATCACACATTGACCGACTGTGTAGATACATGTCAGTTAGCTCCGACATTTGAACCAATTGAGACTTTAATTGTGCATTAATTAATGAATTTCAGTCTGTCTGCAGACGAATGCAGATTGTCAAAAATAAAAACTGCAAACATATTTTAGTGAAACGTAGTGACAGAACACTTGATTGGTTCTGATGCTTTATTGTCTAACATGAGAACATTGCTTCTTCTTTTAAATTTGATTTTATCCATTTTTAAACCCCCAAATAACTTAATCATAGAACAAAACACATTATTAGTCCTGGCTGCACTTTGACCCTGTCCTCTGTTGTTTAACTTCTGGACAATGATTTTCCTCTTTATCACAGAAGAATGCAATCCCCACCACATTCCCGCTCATGTGTTCCCTGCTGGGGGGGGGGGGTTGTTGTGTGTGTGACTGCTCCAAATCTAGTGGGTTTGGTGCCTCCTTTTTTTGTTAAAGCCTTTAAACACTTTAAACACTGTTTCTATTTGTCTTTTCTGTCTACAAATGTTGTATAATCCCTCAAAACCCACCAAATAAAGACCTCAAGAAAGTAACACAAGTTGTTGCAAGATGCTTATTTGGAAGTTATCATGCAAACAGGCTTTTTGCATGCAGGAAATTTATAACATTGTTGGCACCTTCAGTTAGTGACAGCTGCTAATTTGGCTCACAGATACATTCAAAACTTTTTGTTGTTTTAAACACATCCAAACACACTTTAGCAAACCTCAGTAAATGATTAGATGCTTAGCTAATACACTTTTAGTGTATGTGACAGTGTGATGTGCTGTGTCCATGCCAGTACAAGCAATAAGCATCTTTGTTGCTTGAGAGAGAGTTGTTGAGGGTTACATAATAAAGTAAGACACTTCTAGAAAAGACTTGCAGGAAATACCGTTGCATGACTTTGAGTTGTAAATATGTAAATATAAGGAAATGTTAACATGTTTGATCTGCAAAGACTGGCAATGTAACTTTCATGGAAAGGGCCACGGGGCTCATTTAAATGAGCTTGAATGAAGGTGTGAATGTCTGAAAGGCAATGCAGATACATTTCATGGCACATGGTCATTTCCAAGTCTGTTTGCAGTACTTTAACAGACACGCTATTACACAAAGCTTTGATAACCCGTGTAAGTACAACCACATTTCGATAACACATGGACAACGCAGAGCTTAGGCCTATAGCAGCAGTTACGATGAAGTAAGGCTTAGCTGGAATATGAACATGAACTGTTCCTAGTTTTGACCTTAACTGGCAAAGGGTGATTAAATGCTAAATTCAAAATACCATGTGACATAAGTGGAGATTTTGTACTGAAAGTAAAGTCTAGTTTATAGGAAGTCACAGTTATTGGTATTAGACACGTTACCAGCAACTGTTGTCGAAGACAGGAACGGGTACATAAAGAATGTGTAGATCCACTTTTGCCTGACTGGATCCATCTCAGAATAGTGTTGACTGAGCTCCTCCACTCTGCGAGGAGAGGTGGGATGTTGGATTATTATATGAAAATCCCAAAATTACATAAACAAAAACGAGGACAGGAAGAGACATACACAGTCTGATAGGTGGAGCAGCTGAAGTTCCTGGTGCTGAGACAGGACAAGAAGTGCTTGGTGATGGATTTCAGCAGCGGTTTCATGTTGACCTCCATCCACATCCTGACCAGATCTTCATTCTGTAGAGGGTCTGCAGTCAAGTCTAATTCCAGAGCGCCCTCCACGCTCAATATTGGTCCGCTTGCCATGCTTGATTTCTGTGGCAACAGTGATGGAGAAGCTTTATATTCAGAGGTTTCACCAAAAAGCTAATCAGCATTCATCCAGTTACATAGAACCTACTGTTAACAGGATTTATAAGTTATTGACCAACAAATTATGTCAGTGTTGTGACATGGCAAAATACAAAAAACAAACTTATTCCATCCCTGACTGGTCATACTGGAATTTGTAACATCTGTTCTTCTGCTGAATGCTTGTTGAAGTCATACCATAAACGTGTACACATCCATTGTGGCTTCAAGAATTCCTTTCAGCTTTCGCATTTCATCTGCCCCTGTGTCTGTTGGAGGCAGGCCCACACACTGTAAGAAGTTCGAGGTGGCATCTGGGACCTTGGAATTGATGACAAGTGGAAAAATTAGCAAGATGGAAACCAAAAAAATGGTTTCAATAACTAAAAAGCAAAAGCAATGAGATTAATTGTGCCTGATTGTCTGATTGTGATTCATTACATTGATTGCCTGGTTGGATGATTAATAACGCTCTCAAATAGTTGTACATATGAATACTTTACTGATGCCGCAAGGGAAAATGCTGTATCATGGCAGCAGCATAAAGAATAACAATGAAAACAGCATTGTTAAAAACACCAAAGCGCCACACTGAAAGCCTTATTATGTGAAGTAATTTTTTTATACACCACTGATAAAATAAGTTAATAAAAATGATCAGAATTATTACAGCAAGATATATAAAGACTTTGTTTTTTAATGTGGTGATGTCAGAAGTCCTGAAGTTACTGTTCTCATTTAGTTTTAACAACAGGTTCCCACCATAGATGACACCTTTTTTTATGGCAAGCGTATCTGATTTAGGGGTAAAAATCAGCCTTTTGAGAAAATCTGGAGTGTGCTGAATCTATGCTGATCTGTTGTTATATACATATACATATATAAAAATGCAGTACTTAGTTTGTTTCCAGTTAGCTAGGGTAGATTTTGATCAGATGCATATGCTAGTGAGCTTTGGGCTGACACTACAAATCGGCACATATAGCATATTATGTGAGGTTTATGCCACTTGAATTAATTTCTAGCTGTAAACAGTCTCCTGTTCTTATAATAAGGTAAATGTAGTTAGTTTAGCTGCTAGCTAGCCAAGTTAATCTTTTTACAACTTTTGCTTAATGCTCTTAAAACAGGATATGTCAGAAAATAAAAGTAATTAAAGTAGAAGTTATTTGATTCAGAAATAAAATGTATTCACAGATAACACAGAAAAAAAGAAAAACCTAATTATTTAAAATATCATTTTGATATTACCGGATAAAAATCAGTCTGGTTTTGTTACAATAGCTACTCAGTGTTTCTACTGCGTACACTCCAGTATCCTCTTACAACCACATGTATAAATAATGATATTAATTATGTATTTAGCTTTGCATATTTTTTGACAAATTTTGGGATTCACTTTGTAACTCTGGTTTTTTTAAAAAAAAAGGGGCTATAGAAAGGAAGTTTATAATAAATATTATTTGATTCATGGTTCGTGTTATCAATTATGACTAAGTCAAGGTAAAATATCAGCTCAAAGGTCTTTAAGATTTTTTTCAAGTGTCTTTAACCTTTAATTCAATTCAGTTTATAGCACCAAATCACAACGACAAAACCGCAAAAATCAGACAAGCCCCGATGAGCAAGCGCTTGGCGACAGTGGGAAGGAAAAACTCCCTTTGTCACTTCCTGATAAAAAATGCTATATTACATTCTCTGAAATGGCAACGTGAGAAAAAAAAATGACTAAAACCTTTGACAAGCCTCTTAACGTGATAAAGCATTTCGCCATACTCACATCAAGTACCGAGAAATCTATTGTTTGACATGTTTACCCACACCTGTGCACTACCCAGTGTTTTCACAATCATTCTTCAATTGTTTTTTATCAAGCTCAGTGAAAAATGTGCCTAATCAGCGATGTGAAAAGGGCATGAGCTGATCTTGATCTTTTTGGTATGTGTTTTGGGCAGTTTGACAACTGTAGTCATAACAAGAATCTTATGACGGTACCCGTGATGTCACAACCACGCTAACAAAATAATATCCTAGCCACACTGACTATTTGCATATATTCAAAGTCGGCTTAACATATGTTGCATGAAAAAATGTTTTAAAAGAATAGACAGCAATAACAATATGAGGTTTGTACTTGTAGCTTTGTGTTGTGTTGTGCTACAGTTACACTAACCTGTGCGCAGGCATCTTTTGTGCATACTGCATTACTGCAAGATCCACCAATGACACAACAAGACAAGCATTTAAAGAAAAGAAAGATTATATAGATTATTGCATTTAGAAGAGTGCGAAATTTGCAAGTGTAAATATTATTTCTGTTTCTGTTTCCTGATCTTACCTCTGTGCAGTCGATCCTGCTGTTGGGATAAGACAGAGTTGCATGTTAGAGCTGAATCCTACCAATGCATTTCCCCAAAACTTGTTTAAACAGCAGAGTTTGGAAATTATTTAAGACCCATTTATAAAACAAAATTAGTCAGGAAATAGCATATGAAATGTTGAAACTGACAAATTTTCTTGTTTTTTAAATTGCTGATTTAAAGGTTGTGTAGGGTTAATTAGTGACATGATTAAGTATGAACGATTTGGTTTGAATTGTTCGGAAGTATACAAAGGAGGGGTTCACCACTCAAGTGAGAACAAGTTAAGCATAATGCTGATCAGTGTAACTTCTTAGTTTATGGTTCATGTCTTTAAAAGATTCAGACAATCCGGAGGAGGCTCTGTACACAAGCGACTGGGCTGAAAAATGAATTCTGGACAGCTGCGACCTTCAGGCCATCAGTCGGCGCTGCACCGGAATCATTAGTACACACAGCAGGGGCAGTTTTTACATCTGTGAAGGCAGCACTGACGCCGCCATCCAGACAACAGGGAAGACTTATTTCACCAACACAATGCAAAGCCCAAACTCTGCACAGCAGCAGCATGGCTCGGCAGTAAACGAACCTTTTGCTTCCGTCGTCAGCTCCCAAACACCTACAGAGTCTTGTTAAAGTAAAAGGCAGTCCAACAAAGTCGTAAACACGTCCCACATTTCAGTGTTTGAAGTTTTGAGTTCGTGTTAGTCTTGAGTGCTTAAAAGAAGGCAACTGAAAATTTAGTCCGGTTGCCTTCTTTTCTCCTGATGTGATTTCTTTAGCATTCTTATGGTGCTGTTTGATTTCTTGTAATCATGTTAAATATTTTTCTTCCTGTATTTCCTCTGACTGGTTTTGCAGTAAGAAGCTTTTGCAATCTTGTGTTTCAGTTCATGATCTCCTTGATATTCTCGTGTGGTGAGTTTTAGTTTTATTGTACTGTTTGAGCTGTTTCTTGTCCAGAGTTGTGGATGCTTGTTTAGTATTAGTTTTAGCTCATACCTTAAGTTTGTTATCTGTGTTTAGTTCCATCAGCGTTTCCTTCTTGCTTTTTTCTCAGGATTTTTCTTTGGATTGCCTTTTTGAACGTTGCTGTATCGAACTTATTTTGGCTATTAAAGCGCACTTACGGTTGAACAATCTGCCCCTTAAACTTTCATTTTTGTCATGTAACTTTGCAATCCACACCCCTCAATTACAATTTTACACAAAGTCCCAGCGTGTTGTTTAATGAGGTTGTAGAAGTGCATTAAAAACCACCTAGATTTGTTTATGTCTTGGAATAATAAGACCAGACTTAGCAATCTGGTTAAAGTGCCTGGTCAGATTTCAGGGAGGTCTCAGGTCCAGCTTGTGGACTTTTATAACAGGCAGGTGCTGAGGAAGGCAACCTTTGTCATGTTATGCTCAGACCATCCTCTCTTTAATGATTTTCAGCTGCTTCCCTCGGGTCATCGGTATAAAGTCCCTGCAGTGAAGACAAAGAGACAGAGTGTCTTTTGTACCTGTCATGGTCCCTGTGCCTCACTGGTCGACCCTTTTATTAGGCAATATGTTTTGGTTTTTTGCTATCTCCCTCCTCCCTCTCCCCTTCTCGCTCTCTCTTTCGCCGCGGCGATGCTCTTTGGGGGCTCCCGCTGCTGGCCTACACACCTGCTCTCATCACCGCACCAGCTGCTGATCCCAGCTGATTACAGTGTTACTTAAGATGGCGGATCTACGCTAGTCATCGCTGGATCGTTGAGCTATCAGCGTTAGTCAACTTGTGCATCGGCAGATGCACAATCTTTATAGCTTTTTGTGACTATCCCCCTAACCTGACCTTTTGTGTGTGTAGATCTTTTCTGGAACCTGGGTACGAGAGGAGTGGCAGAGGAGGAGGACTCGGAGCTTTGTACAGAGAGTGTGGAGCACCCTTTTCCCTAAACCCTGTTTCCCCACGGACCCTGGCGACCTGGACCCCTTTCCCCTGCACCTTGTATATAGCCACTTGGTGATTGTGTCCACTGTAAATAAACGCACTGTCTTTCGCATAACGGAAAACCTGGCCTGCGCCTGAGTCCCTTTCAGAATCCGTATCAA
>VUQG01045194.1:46093-78032 GCA_015106755.1 Etia nguti | reverse complement strand
GACCAATAAGATCAGACTTGGTAACCTGGTTAAAGTGGCTGGTCAGATTTCAGGGAGGTCTCAGATCCAGCTTGTGGACTTTTATAACAGGCAGGTGCTGAGGAAGGCAACCTCTGTCATGTTATGTTCAGACCATCCTCTCTTTAATGATTTTCAGCTGCTTCCCTCTGGTCGTCAGTATAAAGTGCCCGCAGTGAAGACCAAGAGACATAGAGTGTCTTTTGTACCTGCTGCTGTTATCATGGTTGATAACACTAAACCATAAGTGTTGTTGCCATCAGTACTGCACATTGCACTCTGTTGATGAAAAAAAATCTGTGTGTGTGTGATGTGTTTGTTTCTGTGTATGGACAGACTGCAAATCAATTTCCCATTGGGGACAATAAAGTTACCATTGAACCATTGAACCATTATGTTTGTTGATTAAAATAGTATTTTTTGTAAGAGTTTATATTATTAAAATGCTGACGCTAAAAAGAAGCTCCTATTCTATTCTAAGAGACTGGTTACAGACAAATGTTGAAACTGTCAACAATACTGGCGTCACATCAGGGAGAAGAAGCATTTGGTGCATCACAAAATGAGCAAGAAGCTTTAAAATCGTGCTGCTGAAATAATATTTGGGCAAAATATTTCTAGTTTTGCAATAACAATAATTATAATAACAATAATAATAATATATTTGATTTCTGGACACCTTTCTAAAGCCCAAGGTCACCGTACAAAACATAAAATATAAACAGTAAAAGGATAAAAAACATTTTCAGTAAAACCAGTGGAAAGAATTGATTCTAAGAAATAACCTATTGTTCATCTTATTTATCTGCTTAAGCCTTTTATTGTTGTCCAGAAACCACCTAAACACACCCATGAACCGCACCGTTGTTGTGCCATTTTGACTCATTCGCACATACGCCATTATTAATGGCTTAAATAAATACTGGTGTCATTAAAAAACAAATATGTATAAATCCACAGCTGAAAACAGTCCTCATCAAAAGCACTGTTACTTGTGTTTGAAGTTGACAGTTACGAGAAGTTCATGAGCCACTTGAACATCAGTGGGATTTTTAAAAAAAGAAAAAACAATATTATCTTATAAATATTAATATGTTAATTTTAGATTATAGTGTTTAAAGTGTACAATGTTTAGGTTTCTTAATCCACTGGAAAGAAACCCTGTCCGAGGCAAAATGACCATCGGTCTTATGTAAGTATTATGTAAGTGTCAGCGTTGCACATCAGCGGAGTAATTTCCTCCCACACTCTGGCAAGATAGTTTTTAGCCAACATTAACTGAACCTGAGCAAATAAAGCTTGTGTGGATGAATGCACATTTATTGTTCTAGTGAGTATTTACAGCAGCAGGGCAATGTTTGTGGGGCTACAATAGTCGTGTTCCTTATGATTCATAGGTCATGGGAATAAAGGAACATGAAAATATCTCAGCAACATTTGTAATGTCATGATTTTATTGTCAGTTTGGGAGATTTTTTTTCCAATCATACCACCAGTCTTTCCTTTTAATGAGCTGATGACTCCCATAAATTAAAGACACAAAACTTCCTCTTACCAAAAGAGCTCCCCAGTAGGTAAACCAATAGGAACAGGTAGCGGGCTCTCATAATGCAACGAGTCTCATGAGATGTGAGGACTTTGTGCTGAAAATCACTGGGGAGAGAAGAAGAGAAAGCAGGTGACACAGTCATCTAGGCATTATAGGAATTACAAGCATCACATAACTAGCAGGTGGATTAATGATCGGGATGTTAAATCAACTGAAACTCAGTATCAAAGCGCTATATATCCCAAATGATCTTGGTAAGACATCATCAAATTAGAAGCGTGCCACTTGTGGCTCAAGCCATCTAAAGTTTTAAACATTACATAACCAATCTTTTTAGGCAAACAATGAAAAGTCAGTCCATTACTGACCTTTCACGCTCATGCCTGTGTGTTTAGTGGCTGAAAGGAATCAGGGAGTGGCTGTTAGATGTCTTACATACAACCACATAAAGTAACCTTTAACATAGCCACATTAAAGCATAATGAGAGAACTGAAGTTTCAGTGGAAGGAATGCTGAAACCCTACCTCACACAGCTTATAACAATGAAAACAAAGACAACATTCACATGAGCCTGCTCATAAAACACATTGCAAATTGTCATCACTAGTAGAGTTATTTCTTTAAAAAAACCTTCTAATTTTGACTTTTGTGGCGATTTCCTTCAGAAATGACCTAAAACTTTATCCAAATCTGCTGCTGCTTTTCACAGAACTGTACTTCTGTTTGGGTACAGTAAAATCATGTAATGCACCGATGAGTTCATCGTTATGCTTGGCCGTGGAAACCATTGTCACAATGTTAGGCACTTGCTTCTGTTCCTTGAGAAACATATAAAGAAGTTAAAACATTCACGCACGCAATATTGAGAGTCATGCTGGTATCTGTAAATGCCGCTCCTTTACACATTGACTACATGAAGAGAGAAATGTGTTAGTCACTCAGACCAAACATGTTCCTCCACCTACATGTCAATTCTTCTGAAAGGGGTTCGATATAGTGAGCAAAAGCTTTATCAATATACATGTGATTACTTTATAAGAAGCAGCTTTTATCTGCATGTGGGAGGTTGTTTTGTTTCCACAAAGTGGCCACACACTTACACAACATATAAAACCAACGTGACTTATTTAGCTTTTTGAGTTTTTCTCAACTGTTGTTTTTAATTTTACAAGACTTTCGTAAATTTGAAGTTTCTTGTTCCTGTGAGGTGATGATAAAACCTTTGGTTTGATTTGTACACCAGACATCCTTCCTGACACAACACTTCAGTTTTCTCAACCTTTCTTTCTTTTTTCTTTTTTTAAACACTATATTATATATTATATCATCGTGATTACAGTACTAGAAGACTTGTGTGGCTCAGATTCATTACCATTAGCACACACAAATTTGCTGGGCTGCCTGAAAAATGAATGCTTGATTTATTTCATATGTTTTTGGGGGATTTTTTTGTTTTTGTTGTCTTTATTTATTAATTAATTTTGATAGGAACGCTGGGAAAAAAAACAGGGGAAGATAATCAGTAAAAGAACCATGGGTGGCCTCTGAATAATTATGTGCTAGAAATTAAATTAAAAAAAATAAAAGTTGATTTAGGTTTTTACTTATGCCTCACACAACGACCACCTCTAATGCAGCAACAGTCAAAATATAATCAGATACTAAAAGAAGAGAAAAACCTATAATGTTATAAATAAATTGTGCAGTTCTTCTCATATGAATATTTTCTGTAAGTAACGGGTACACGTCGGTTCCCCCCAAAACTCTCGCCCTGTTGATACCTCATCATATGTTGCAACATACATCAGCGTGCGAGAACAAATAATTATTTAAGGTTTAAATGTTTGCTCAGTATCAGTCCTCCTAATCAGCCCTTTGTATGCCTGTCGGGTGAAAGACCAACACCACTGAAACACTTTATGAATAATTTGCTATTTTCAAAGACAGAGATTAACAGAAGAGGTGTGAACGTGTTGGAAAACTTTAGTACTTTTGATGCTGGTTACACAGCATTGGCCAAATTTGCATAAATTTAAAAATAAACACATGTAATATATATATATATATATATATATATATATATATAAATGAAATTTCAGAGTTGTTTTTCTAAATGTTAGCTTAAGATATATAAAGCAAATAGTATTGTATTGTTACTGGCAGTCATCTGAACTGTCAGTTTATGCAGAACAAAATAGAGAATAAGAAAAGTGAAACCACAAAACAAGCCATCCTCGCTAAAGACTGCTTTTACATTTGAATAAAAGTAAGTAAAAATAAGGAAGCACTTTATTTTTTATGCTTTACTTATAGATGTGTAATCATTTTTACCACTTGCTGTATGCACTTTGAATTTAATATTTTCCTGCTTCTGTGTTTAAAGTTTTTTGAATGCAGTATATTTTCTCATGAGCAACAGTAAAATCCTGTAATCTTTTGATCTCCTTTCGAAAGTCATATTTTTTACTGGTACCACTGTAAAGAGCACAGTGATGCCTCTTCTTCGAGGATAACCCAGCGACCTGAAGACTCAGTTTAATAAGGTAGCTGTTATTCCCATGAATGAAATCCCCAAATAGCGTGTTGTCACCGGAGGTACACACTCGCACGGCAAGAAGGACCAAATTATTATGAGCTGAAGGGATTTTCTGCTTTATCTGCATCTGCTTGCTACTGAATAACAAGCCTACATACACCAGTGATTAAACATCTCTTGACTAGAAGTAGATCTATGAGTTAAGTCTGTGATAAGCTTTAAAATGAGCAATATGTCCTTTTGATGGAGTTTCAGGGCTGGCTAGAAACTTAAAATAATATAACAGCATGAAATCAAAGCCAGATTCCTTACCAGATCACGTCTGTAGGTAGAGTCATTCAGGTCTTGCAAATCACCTCTGTTAAACCCTGTCTCCTGACACTTGAGGCACCGGCGCACGAGTAAAGGGTGTGTTTCCTCGTGACGGTGACACCGGTGATGATGGCTGAATCCTACCTGTTGCTCAAGAGGGCTGGCCCTTTTTCTTTTTCTTTTTTTTGTGGCAGTCTATTATACTGTAATCAGAGCTTTTATGTAGATGACGGCATGTGATCTGCTGCTTTGTGTGTAAATGTCTGTATAAAGTGGAGCAAGAGAGGGAAAAAAAGGCAAACGGCATAAAGTTATTTCTGAATAGCAGGTTGCACTTCCACTTTATTTGTTTTTGGATTTCTTGTCAACTTGGTGTAGACACCAAGACACATTTTTCCCAACGATGAAAAAGAGATTTCATCCATCTTCAGGCTTTCCTCTGTACATTTAGGAACTTTTGCCGTTCACTCTGCCGAGGCACTGTAAAATCAAGATATGCTCAGTAAATGTTGTGTCCAACCATTTTGAAAACAAGCTATTTTGGGCTTTTGGCTGAGAGGCTCTATTCAACTGTTGTTATCAGAAACACGTACACAGTGTGGCATGCACGCGCAGATCCAGTCAAACTGGTTTGCTGCTCTTTGGCTGAAAAGAGAAATGAATACAGTTTTTACCAGAGGTGATTTATTTGAGGAATATGGCGTCTGACTGGTACAGTGAGAACATAAGTCAGAGTTATTTCACAATATGAACAAGGAGAAGAAATCCCGGCATGTTCTTGAATACCTCACTGTTACCTTAAAACAGTATTTGAGCAGGAGGCCATCTGATTCATTAGACCCGTTTAAAGTTTTTAATTCACCTAAAGATTTGTCATAATGCTTTAAGGATTGTGCTTGAAAGACTATCAAACATGTTTTTAATCTTTTTCACATTTTAATGTGTGTGTTACACTGTGCTTTTCTGGGAGCTTTAGTTCACTTATTTCCTGCTTTGTTTTTAGCTTTTTGGCTCACTATAATCAGGCCATTTTCACACATGCAAAGCAACCCTGCACTATTTTTGATGTCACGCACGAGGTTCCAGCTTCTTATTACAACATGATGTCCAGATGTACTAATTGAAGCCGGTGAATTAACGGCGAGTGGTCGCGCTGCCTCTTACTGCCAACACTCGTTACTCACCTGAACTAACATTAGTTCATTATTAAGGACATATGAGAACCTTCAGACAGCCTCCCAAATCTGTCTGCAGTTCATCAGTGATGATGAGAGATGAGATGAGATAGCCTTTATTTGTCAGTTGCAGTTGCCCACAAGCAGTGAGTGACACATTCTTGTGCACTTCAAGAAAAACAACACTAAGTCACACTCGCAGGTGTATAACAAGTCTTGTTTCTCCTCTTGAAGTTGTCGGTTTGTTTGTGCACCTTTTCTGCTTTCCTTATGCAATATCTTCAGTGCATCGTATTGCATCTCTCTAGCTACTTATAAAAAGAACATGGGTATTGATATTCATGGCTATTTGGGAGGCATTGGGCTATCCATGTAATGAATCACAGTCAGATGTTATGCACAATTAATGCATTGCTTTCAGGTCACGTTCAGCTCTCCTGTAAGTTTCATTTTTTTCTTCCCATTTTGTCCAATTTTTCCACTTGTCATAAATTCCAGGGTTCCAGATGCCATCTTGAACTTGTTTTTCTTGAAGCCACAATAGACACGTGCACATTTATGGTATGAATTCAGCAAGCATTCTTCAGAAGAAAAATTCCAGTCTGACCAGTCATGGATGGAATGAATTTTTCCTGTCCCTTCTTTTTCTTTTGGATTCACATTATAAAGCCTTTCCATCACTGCTGCCACAGACATCAAGCATGACTGTCGGGACAGTGTTGAGTGTGGAGGGCGCTGTGGAATTAAACTTGACTGCAGACCCTCTACAGAATGAAGATCTGGTCAGGATGTGGATGGAGGTCAACATGAAACCACTCCTGAAATCCATCACCAAGCACTTCTTGTCCTGTCTCAGCACCAGGAACTTCACCTGCTCCACCTATCAGACGGTGTATGTCTCTTCCTTTCTGCCACCCAAAAGTGGATGTACACATTGTTTAAGTACCGGTTCCTGTCTTCGACAAGAGTTGCAGATAAAGTATCTAATACCAACAACTTTGACTTACTGTACCCTAGACTTTACTTTCCATTTATGCCGCACAATCCTCTGTGGCTAATATTAATCACTTTTTCTAGTTTTGGTCAAGACTAGGAGCAGTTTCATATTCTAATTTAACCTAATTTAGTCCTAATTTTTGATGCTGCTGCTGCAGGTCCATCCTCTGCATTTCAAAGCGCATCTGTCCATGAATCATGAAATGTGGTTGTGACTACACAGGTTAACCATGAGATGTGGGATTGTGCGTCTCTTAGGTGTGACTAAGAGATCTGTTTTTGACCTGCATCACCTGAGTGCTCCCTCGGCATACGGCCGATTACTCCCCAGCTGTTTCTCATCTGAGTTACAGTGGTGTCCCCTGCTATCACTTTGTTTCTCTTTGTTGGTTCACTTCCCAGTGTTCCCCTGCTCTCTGTCTCCTTGAGGTTTTCCATTCATTTTTCATCTGCCAAGCTTCCCCTGTGGTCTCCAGTAAGGACTCTGAAATTTTTTTTTCACCCCATTGTTTCCATATTCAGACATGTTATCAGTCTTGATGCTTGTTTTCTTCAAACATAACTTAAACTGGTGTTTAGATGTTTTAGAAATTAAGAAATTACTCCTCAGAGAAGCAGAAGCGCCATTAAATAAGCCATATTTCAAAAATAATAATGATAATGGAATAAGCAGCAAATGACAGTGGTACACGAGATCAGGAGAAATCTTTATAAATGTCACTGTCACATCACAAAGAGTCACTGAAGGTTAAATAATTTCACTGTGTGCTTAGTGTGGTCACCACATTGTGTCGTGAAAGTGCTGGCTCATGTAACAGTACAGCACACAAAACATATCACCCACTTGTTGTTTTTAATTTGCTGAATAAATTAACAAAGGGTTCAATTTATTATTATTATATTTCAATATCTGTTAATATAACAAACTGTATATAGGAGATGAGAGAAGGTTTATTATATCAGCCACCCTTGAAGGTAGGATAGGGAGGACATGTGGCATATTTTTCTAATTAGTATAATGTTGCATGGGGCCTGAAAATTTCCTTAAGGTTTTTTTGTTGTTGTCTTTTTCAATCTTTTGCAAAGAAAAGAAGGGTTGGCATAAGACAGAGGTGTAAACATAAGGCTCTGGGGTGCAACTTAAGAAAACACCAGCAAATAGAAAAATGTTGCAAAAACACACAAAACACAAAGGAAGCATTTTTGGGGAGACAATAATGTGGCGTAACAGCTTTGAAGAACTGGCCTGAGGCATGCTTAAAAGAACTGAGCATTCATCTGTGTTGTGGGGAAGAAAAACATGCAGGTAATGTGTGCTTTAATTGCATGATTCATTTAAAACTGTAGATACATGTTTGATATTAGCCTTTACTGTTTATTCACTGTTCTGTCACTGTTCCCTCACATTATTGTCTCACCCAAATCACGTCACAGTTGTGTTTTGTGAATTTTCTTTTTTTTGTATGTGTGCTTTTGTGGCGTTTTATTTTCTCTTTCTGGTGTATTTTATGTGCTTCTGCAACTTTTTAAGTTGCGTTTTCAAAAATACCCGTGTAGGTGTGGACGTAGCGTAAAAGAGTTAGTAGTTTATTTTATTGCAACCTGTACTTTATTGCAGTTTTCTCATATTTGTTTAACTGTTTACAAATGATTTGAGGTGTGAAATAAACTGTAATGGAGTTTGAAAACAAAATATGGGTGTTTGTGGCTGGAGGATGTGTTTGTGCGGGGGGCGCGAAGATTTGCTTGTAAAACAAAGGGGGGCCTAGCAAAAAAAAGTTTGGGAACCACTGAGTTAGACAGTTTATTCGCACGTCACCAAAGTGAAAGCTATATACAAGTGAAAAGGTATTCAGAGTCCAGAAATCCAAAGGATGGCTGAAGAAGGGAAAATCCTCTCGCACTCCACTTGCAGTTCGAAGCGCCAACACACTCGTACTCCACACAGGGAAAGGCAACAGGTCCGGATAAACTGCTCACAGAAAGGAAAAAGTCACAAACGCAAATGCTCAAAATAGAAAAGGGTCTCTCAACGCTAGAAATAACACTGACGTGTCTCACTCAATCATCCAGCGAAGACCAGTTCTGCTCCCCAGCCTTAAGTATCCGAGAAGTCCTCAGCCGAGTAATAGAGAACAGGTGTGCAGGTAAGGCAGGGCGTTGCTGAGAGCTCCGCCCAGGCAGAGTGTCGAGAGCGAGAGAGAGAGAGAGACAAAACAAACCTATACAATTTCATACAATTTAAGCCCAAATAATTGTGCTGACAGAATTATTTTAATTACTACAGGATTATTTTATTTATTAATTTTATTTATTATATTGGACATTTCTTTATCAATTAGAAAAACTCATTTGAAATTGGACTTTTTTTTTCTTATATTGAGAAAAAATATAAGTTAGGCTTCTTCACACTGAACGAAAGGATATTTTCACTGGTCGGGCCCAGTTAATATCAAAGTGGCCCACCATGTAAAATGAGTCTGACATCACTAGCATAAGAAAACTAAGCAACTTGGATGCACAAGATAAAAAAAATATTATCTGAAGTATAAAAGCTAGCGGCCCTTTTTTTGTTTTGCATCCAAATGAAACGAGAGGGCAATAGTGCCACCAGCAACGCTTGATAGAAACCTAAAGGAAGAGGCGAGCGCTCCTCCGACAGGCGGCAGTAAGCAGGTTTACGTCTGAAGGATTCGTTTCCGGTTTAGTTTCGACGAAGAAGAACGTGACTCACGTAATAAATACAGTTGAGCATTTGCACATGTGAGGACAAACTAAATATTTTTGCTAGTGTTGTTAGTGTTTTGCTGTTTTTCTGCTTACTGCGGTTTTAGCAACACTCGTGGCTAACTGTGTCTAAGCGCGGTCCGGTCAGCGCGCGAGGGAGAGCGTGAAAGACTCCGGAGGATGCTGCTCGTGTCCTCGTGACCTGTCGTCATGTCGCGGTGGTTTAAACCCTGTACGCGGTCTTTTCTGCACAGTTTGGAGGTCCGCAGGGGGTTTCGCTGCCTCACACCGGACGTAAACAGATGGACGGAGCTCCAGCTGCGTGCAGCAGGCGACAGGTGCTGCTCCACGGTGCAGGGGGAGGTGAGGGTCAGGTTTGCCCCCAGTCCCACAGGTAAGGTCCTCAGCACACTGTAGTCCTCCGGTATCCTGCACGACCTTACTGTAAACACAAACTTTACTCATGTGTGTTGCACTCATGTGACACAGTAAATTTAGTTTAAAGAATTATGGAGAAAATAAGACTGTAAATAGCCCCCAAAATGCTTTTAGATGCATATTTTTATGCTTCAGTTTTGTTCATCTAACTTGTGGTCTGATTGCTTCCTTGAGCTGCCCATGGCTGTTTTCAGTTGTAGTATATTACTATTTGTCACACCTTTGATTTAGAGATGTCTTTGTATCGGTATGGACAACATGTTGGCAATTTAAGTCAAGACTGTTCACAGAGCTTTATTAGATGATTTATTAGGAGACAGTGTTTCTTAAAATCTTTCTTTCTTAAAACTTTAGCACTCGGTACCTTAGAGGACAAAAATATCAATGTTAAAAACTGCCATAAAATTAATAAACACTCACTTGCCACTTTATTAGATGTTAAAGTCATTGTTATCCAAAATATCTAATCAGCCAATCACATGGCAGCAGATGAGCGCATTTAGACATGCAGACATGATCAACATGAACTGCTGAAGTCCAAACTGAGCATCAGAATGTCACAAAGTTGTTGTCAGGTCTGAATAATGGCTGGTTTGAATAATTCAGGAACTGTTGATCTACTGGGGTTTCCCCACATAACCATCTGTAGAGTTCACAGAAAAAGTGAAAATTTCCAGTGAGTGGCAGTTCTCTGGGAGAAAACGCATTGTTGATGTCAGAAGTCAGAGGAGAATGGCGAGACTGGTTTGAGCTGATAGGGAGGCAACCGTAACCACTCGCTACAATCAAGGTATGCAGAAGAGGATCTCTGAACCTTGAAGCAGACTGGCTACAGCAGCAAAAGACCACACTGGGTGTCATTCTTGTCAGCTAAGAAGCCTGTCAGGCTTCTTCACTTCTAAAACCAAATGAAGAATTAAGGCAGTTCGGAAGACAAAAAGGGGTCCAACCCAGTGCTATCAAGGTATATCTAATATATCTAGGCAAGATGCTGAACACCAAGTTGCTTACCAATTGCATTTTAAATGTGTGTGAATATTAGACAGACAGCACTTAGGCGTAGTAAAAACAATGCTTCAATGAATGGGTGAATGAGGCATGTTGTATAAATAGCTTTGAGTGCTCAAGTAGAAAAGTGCTATATAAGAACCAGTTCATTCACCATTTACATCTAGCAAAGTGGCCCGGAACTGGATATATGCATAATTTTAGAGTTAAATCTTTTAATGAACATTAGTCCTGGTTATAACTGCCATATATTCAGTAGCTTTCACATTTTTAATGCCAGGTTATTTACAACATGCTGCAGCTTTTCTTTTCAATAAAAACATAATTTTCTATTTACTAAATGCTACACATGGGCTATATCAGTGATTAATGACATAAATAAAGGAGTATTCATTAGAATTTATTTATATTATATGCAGTCTGAGTATTTTTCCATTTGTATACAGTGCTTGGTACTGTAGAGGACAAAAATATCTATATATGAATGTAATTTTCCACTTAAACTGACTTCAGTATTTTTATTTATTTCCATGTGTTAAAAACTGTGGGTTAAAAGTGACTCTGGCAAAAATGACGTGTGCGTGTGTGTGTGTGTGTAGGAGGTGGTTGCATTGCAAACCTAGACAAGGCCTTAATAGGAAATAATACATGTTACATGGTGTTTGCTGGCATTCGTGCAAAGAAGCATGAATGCTTCTTGTGTTTTTTGTATGCTTCAGCTTATGTCAGATAGTTTTGTGCAGCACAAAGTGTGAGTGCAGCTGCAAGTTTTATCTGATGTAAGGCACAAGATTGATAACAATTAGGGTTTTTCGTGTGAAAGAGAGTAGTTTCACATGTAACATTCATGATGCATATATCTGCTTCATTTTTAGTGTTCTGGTGCTGTGTGTGCTGGCTCTCTCTCACACACACAACCTGCTAAGCCGCAATCAGATGCTGTAATGATTTAATGCTTTGTTATGCAGGCTTCTTACACCTCGGGGGACTTCGAACTGCTCTCTACAATTACATATTTGCAAAGAGGTATGGAGGCGTATTCATCCTGCGGCTGGAGGACACGGATAAGAGCAGACTGGTACCAGGAGCAGCAGAGTCAATAGAGGACATGCTGGAGTGGGCTGGTAAGAGACACTGGCCCAGAAGGATTGACTCTGTAACATGTAGCTCTTTGAACACGGTCATGACCACTTAATTTTTTTTCATCTAATGTGGGTCCCAAGTGAAGAATCTACTTACATCAGTACATAGAAAATTAACCTAAGATAACAACATAAGAAATAAGTAGAGATTTCCTTTTATTTATCAGTCTGTACATATATCGAATATTTATATAATATCATCTCTAAGATGTCTCTTGGAAAAAACAAAACACTAAGTCTGACACAGATATGGGCCCTGGTTCTTCATTTCTTAATTTTTCAAAGTGACGGCAGTTTGTTAAAAGTTGTCTTTAGATCTGCTTTTTGGGTTCAGCTCAGTGGAAAGCACACTGTGCTTTCTTGAGTTTTTTATTAATATGAGGCAATGGCTAACACAGAAGGAGGGATCAGTTGACAGAAATGCCAGCCACCTACTGATGCTTACGCAGAAACTACTAGCTGAATTTTAAATATTGTTGGAAAAACTTAAATGCATTAAACGGTTCTTAGAGAACAGCTTTTAACTGCTTTCTACTTAAAAATGTGTTGAAAATTGATCTTGGTTGATCACATTTTTTAGACACCCTAAATTGTCTTTCCTCAGGGGTTGATCTGCTGAATAACACTGGGTAAATGATCAATGTAATCACTGCATTAAATCCTAATAGAGTCGATCCCCGTCTATTTGCAGTTCAGTATTCATGGATTTTACTCCAAATTATTCGCAGAAAATTCACCTATTCGCTGATATATTGTGTGATGGGCAAATTCCAAACACAAAAATCCCGGGAAAATTAAAATAGGGAGTTATAAGCGTTTTTAGAGTGGGTCTCAAGTGTTCGAGGGCAGATGTGGTCCCTAACCCCAGCGAATACCGGGGATCGACTTTAAAAACGTTTGGCTAAGTCATCGTTGCTACCATCTAAGCTGAATTTTTCACACAGGTATACCTCCAGATGAAAGTCCACGTCGAGGTGGCCCGAAAGGTCCATACCTGCAGTCTCAGAGACTCGACCTCTACAATCAGACAGCCCAGCAGCTTGTTGACAGTGGTCACGCTTACTATTGTTTCTGCAGCTCTCAGAGACTGGAGCTGCTCAAAAAAGAGGCGTTAAGGTCGGGGCAGACTCCAAGGTAATTCAGAACACACACACACACACACACACACACACACACGGGCATGCTTTTTCCCCCGAATGGAGGGAGTATGTAATCACTTATGTTTGTTTGTCGTCTGTGTTTGTTAGTAGTGTAGCATCCACTGTTTTCATGCTATCCTATTCAGATTTTGTGTGATGTTACGTACGATGTTACGATGTTACAAAAATCGAGTCAAGCTCACACCAAATGTGAAAATCAGTAAAAAAACTTTATATTACCCACAATTTTTTTTATTTTTTTTAATGTATCATCTTCAAACTTCAGACGATACACTTCACAGCAATATACTAGGCCATGGGGGACCTGAGTACCATGTTGGCTAAGGATTTCACCTTGACCTTCATTGTTAGTGCCAAGGTCAAAGTTGGCTTTGAAAAAATTCAAGAAACCATATTGAGAAATATATGATATGAAAGGACATGGAGAACGCTGACAGCAAACTTTTTATTTTTTCAATAAGACACGCTATGAAGTCACAATGACACCATAAAGTTTCGCACAATCAAACACTGCATGAATCTTAAAATCTAGTTGTTGTTTTTTTCTTTACAGCTTGTAGAAGCCAAATATTTCAGACAGTTCTGCTCCGATCATATGGGTAAAAATAATAAAATTAATAAAAGGATAATAATAAAGAGATAATAATTTTTCTTTTGTAATGCTTCAAGGTCGTAGGTCAAAGATCAGACATGACTGTGTTGTTTTAAAGCAGGCTGACATCAGCATGTTGTGTTAAAAATATAATAAAACATTAAGGTTTAAGTAAAGCCCTTGGCCTTCGGGGGGAGTTACGCTCTCTGAGTGCTTTTATTTGTCAAGGTTCTGACAGTGTTTGCATCTCTTCAGGTATGACAACAGGTGTCGTCACCTGCGGGCCGACCAGGTCCAGGAGAAGCTGGCTCAGGGGGCGCCATATGTGATCAGGTTTCGTCTGCAAGATGGTGTTGAGCCTTTTCAGGATCTGATCTTTGGATGGAATCGGCATGAGGTTGCACAGGTTGGGATTTTCAGTGGGTTTCATGCTAAAGGTGTAACCTTTTCTAATAAAACTAACGTTTTGGGGGTTTTTTTTATGTTCAACTGTAAATATTCTTGCTTGATTGAAATAAATTTTAAATTTCTTGAGCTTCAGATTGTAACTGTGCTTTAAAAACAAGTGTAGTCCATAAAATGCCATATTTCTTCTGGCTCCTTTCTGGCTCTCTTGTTTTTAAACACATCCTCTGTTCTTTTGTTTTAGGTGGAGGGGGACCCTGTGGTGATAAAAGCAGACGGTTTCCCCACCTATCACCTCGCCAACATTGTAGATGATCATTACATGAAGGTCAGCCACGTCCTGCGAGGTTCAGAGTGGCTGATCTCCACCTCCAAACATCTCCTCATGTACCGGGCTCTTGGATGGCAGCCGCCCACGTTCGGACATCTGCCGCTTCTGATGAACAAAGATGGCAGTAAACTGTCAAAGAGGCAGGGGGACATATTCATCGAAACGTTCAAGAGAGACGGAGTCCTGCCAGAGGCTCTGTTGGATATAACAACCAACTGTGGATCTGGATTCAACAGTGAGTGATGGGGGACTGCAAAACTGTGATTAAAAACGGTGACCATTATATCAAAGTCCAACGTCTTGTGTTTCCATATAGCTAATCGAATGGGGAGGAGGATAGATGAACTGATTTCTGAGTTTAATCCTTCAAAGATCACGACTCACTCCGCTTTGTTAGACCTGGAAAAGCTGCCAGAGTTCAACAGGTGAGTCAGAACTTCACTTTAAGTCATCCATCCCGGTTTTATTGCCTGGGTTCTGTTTATTTAGGCCTTATTTTATATTTATACATGATGTCTGTTCATTCTTCAGTCTGTTGAAGTGATCGCATTCTATCATACAGACGTGAGCCACTCTTACTTTAACTTTCACATAATGCTGATTGAATGAGCCACAGAACTATGTACTCGGTACTCTGAGAGTGCATCAATGCAGATTTTTCATACCTGCCAAGATCTTGAGACTTTGATAATTAAAGATGCCACATCCTGGACTGGTTCTTATATAGCTGTTTTTATATTTTTACTGCAATGAACAAGAGCGTTTTCATTAAGACTGGCTTTGAGGCTTCAGTGAGGTTAGTTTGGCCAGTGTGAGACCATGAGGCACAGACCAGAAGGAGGAGTCTAAAACCCAGTGCTATTTTTTTTTTTCTTTTCATGTTATTGCCAACAAATGTCCCAACAAAAATCTCGTGCCTTTAATGAGCAACTCAAGATACAGAACAACCCTAATTCAGACTTCCTCTAGTGATGCGTAAATGTTTCCAACTGCAATTTTAATGCAATGTAGATTTCTTTCTACTGGAATTTATTCCTGCTGATTGCTTTAGTTTAAGCTGTCCAGAGTTTGAAATGTCTGAAATGAGTGCATCACAGTTAAGCTCAATGGATCTCTGTTTAACTCAAGAACAGCAAAACATTAAGTTTAAGTAATCATTCCCCAAAATGTCTCCTCATTGTTAAGAGTAATCCAAAGTGTCTGTTTTTATTTGGAACATGAGGAAGTCTTATTAAGAAGACGTGATGAAATGGAATATATAAATATATATTTTTTAAGAGGTAAATGAAACTCTCTGTGATTATGACAGACTTCACCTGCAGCAGCGAATTGAAGATGAGCAGCAGTGTGATTTGATGATAAAAGATCTACGGGAGCAAATCCATCAGGCCTACGCAGCACAGATCCAGGATAAAGATGTGCTGCACAAGGATTACATCAGGCGGGTGCTGCGTCTCCGTAAGGTAACCATGACTTTTAACTCTGTATTCCTTTGCTAATTAAAAGGTTCTTGGCCTTTTTTAGTGAAGGTTTACATTGTATAGACTTTATAGTGACCGTAGTGTGTTTGTGTGTATTCCTATCATTTGATTTCTGGTATTTTGAGGATATGAAACCAGCTGTTGTCAGTGGTTGATCTGTAGTTAAATACTGTCCTACACTGGTGTGGCTTGTAGTGTGATGTCCAAACAGTGTGCACTATTATAGAAACCATCCTCGTCTCTCTTTAACAGGGTCACATCTCCTTCCTGAAGGAGCTTGTAAGCCCCACTTACTCTTACTTGTGGATGCGTCCTTCCTTCTCCAGCCAGGAGGTGGCATCACTCACTGGAGAGGCCCAGCACATTGCTTCATTAGTGCTGAAGTGTGTACAGAATGTTTCATTCATCTTTCATCTTACAGTTTCAGTCTCTCAATGTGATTTTAAACAATTGAATTTGTGCTTTTAGGCTGATAGAAGAGCGAGGGGAGGAACTTTCAGTGGATCGACTCGGTAAAGACTTGAAAGCTGTTGCCAAGCAGGCTAAAGCCACCAAGTACAGGGAGGTGATGAAGCTGTTACGTCTGGTTCTCAGCGGTCAGCAGGTACCCAGCCTTCGTCCTGTAGAGTGTTTTCATGACAGATAGTGCCAACTCTGTTTTTCATCTTATACACTACCTGCATAGATGGTTGCAAAGCAAAAACAAATATTTACACTGCTTAAAAATATAAAAGAACACTTTTTAATTAGAGTACAAGATCAAGTCAGTTCTTCTGTAATATTGATCTAGTCATTTAAACAGCAGAGGGGGTTGTTAATCAGTTTCAGCTGCTTTGGTGTTAAAGAAGTTAACAACAGGTGCACTAGAGGGGCAACAATGAGACAACCCTCAAAACAGCAATGGTTTTACAGGTGGAGGACACAGACATTTTTCCCTCCTCTTTTTGTCTGACTGCTTTTTGACTAGTTTTGCATTAGGCTAGGGTCAGTGTCACTTCTAATACCACTGGTCTGAGCTACAAAATGACCTCCAGCAGGCCACTGGTGTGAATGTCTCAAACCAAACAATCACAAACAGACTTCATGAGGGTGGCTGAGGGCCCAACATCTTCTAGTGGGCCCTCTGCTCACTGCCGAACACTGTAAAGCACGTTTGGCATTTACCATAGAATACTAGAACTGGCAGGTTCACCACTTCATTCAATGATCTGTTAGGTGGTAATTTTCATTTCCAACAAACGATGTGCCATCTTTCATTCTTAAAACATTACCCAGTCTACAGTCATTTTGTGTTTTTTTTAAAGTGCTCCTTTTAATTTTTTTAAGCAGTGTATAAATAAAGTCCTGTGTCTTCTAAATGAGCTGCAGAAGTCTTATCAAATATCACTTGTTGCCATTTGAGTTGAAGTCTGTCAGATCTGGAAACCACAAGTTTAAAAATGAGTCAGGTGTAGGGGCAGTGTGGGCTGTAGCTTGTGTCTTAAAAAGAACACATGGAAACCTGTTAAATCTGTGAAGTAAAGCTAGTTCTGAATTTCTATAGTGCTTGTTCTTTCTCAAACTCGTCTGCCGAAGTGTTCGAACAAGTCAATAAGTATTAGCAGTAGTTAAAATAGAAGTCCACAAGTGTGGTTTCACTGCTGCTAGTTTTCACTCAAAAGTTATTAGCGGCTGAAGTCGTACTTGAACCAGAGGTGGTCATTAATTCAGTGGTGACAGAGTTCAACTCTGACCATAACTATATTTAACTGATGTTTTGACCTTTTCTTGCAAAGTCATCTAGTTCCCATACTTTCTGCAATGATGCAATACCGTTTTTTTTCCAACATCAGATAGACAGACTGCAGTCTTTAATGAAAAGTTGAACATACAAGATTTCTGTTATAGCAGTTAAAAAATAAACAACATATTTAAAAAAAAAAAGCTTAATAATTTCATAATAAATATAACAATTATATGTTCTCAGCCCCAAGAGCTTTTATTCTGCACAGGTCTTATTGTAGCTGCCAGCCTGATTCTTCCTATCTAAAAGGTTTCATATAGATATATTTGCCGTCTTTGGCAGAAGTAGATTTTCAATTAATACACACACACACACATTCTGCATGTTAATGAGGTTGTGAGGTCTGTGGTTAAATTAATCAAGCAAAGATTAGCCTTTGTCATTTTGATCTTTACTTTAGAGGTCACGTTTGCTCATCCTTAAGAACACCATGTGCTTTAGAGTAGTTACAGGTACTGTAAGTAGCATAATACAAGGAACTTAAAATGACGCATCAGTCATTTTTAAAGATCACTTTCATTTCTGTAGTCTTATTTCTAAAATTATGGTGTCAAACTGCAGATCAGCAGATTCAATCATGTCTAGCTGCTGAAATCAGAAAAATACTCTTAGCACGTGCCATCTGTTCATTTCCTTCTGTGAAGTGACTCAGCTGAACTCCACAATACCATTTTTGAAAGGTGGCGGTAATGACAAACAGTCGTCTACTTAGTCAGTCGCCACATTACCCCTGCTTACTTGGTGAGGGCAGGCATAAAGAAAGAGGAACCTGTTACTTGATTGCGTTTCACACAGGATGCTGGCTGGTTTGATTGTGTCAACTTTTCTGACCCCTGATCCTCTCTTCCCCTGTGACCTGCAGCAAGGTCCCAGTGTTGCTGAGATGATGGTGTCTCTGGGGTCTGCAGAGATCAGCCATCGATTCCAGAAACTTCTGCCGCATTCAAACAAAGCAGATTAACGACCAAACTGCCCGCCACTCTATTGCCTCACAGTCACCGCACTAACTGATGGAAGCCTGAAGAAAACAGCTGCTGCTGGACTGGTTGGCCTGAATGTTGACAGTTGATCTCACAAATGGTGATTCTGCCACCTTTAAAATGAACTGAATGCCGATTAATACTTGAAATATTAGAAAATGTTTTATAAAGGTGCTGAGAACTAATTTTATGCACTCAGACTGTATTATGCAGTAATGTGAGACCTTACACCTGTTGCTGTGCTCACACATGGATGGGAAGTACCTTGATATTTGCATGCAAATATCAAGGTACTTTACTGAAGAAATTTTAATGAACTGATTTACAGATGTACAGTCGCAAGTGTTACAAATTCAAGGGCAAAAGATGAAGATGAAAAAGTCAGTAAATAAATACCCCAAAGATAGATATATGGCCTACATTTACATTTAATACAGAGTTTCTGCTCAGTTGTTCTCTTGGCAATTAACAGCTTTTTGTTTTGAATGTGGCATAATATATTCTTTTCTGTTTTATAAATGTTGCCAAACAATTAAATGACCTTATAAAATAAGATATTTATTGTAAGACCTGTGTAATTAAACCATTTAATTAAACTACTTTTAAAAATGTTATTTGTTTATGAAAGATGGCTTACAAAAATTCTATGGTAAATATTTTGAAATCAAGTTCTGAGGTGCTTCTACTTCCCTTTTATTCTTTATATTATTGAGTATTTATGTACTCCACTACACCAGTGTGATAGCTGATGGTTATAATGCTGTTATATAGATTAACAGGCAGTGAAATAATGCTTCTATCTATTTCAGAGTTAATGTTTCTATAATCCTGTGACATCACAGGGATTGACTGATGTGCGAAGTGTTGTCAGCTTAAACATTTTAAAGTGAAATCTTGTTGCAGAATTACCTTTTGTTATCATGCACCCCCTTTCACTTCTGAGCCTTTATAAAAAAAATAAATCTGGTTGTAACCAGGTTTTAAAATAATAAAATATAGATAAATATGAACTGATATAAACAAAAAAAATTAAATGTTACACTGTCATTATTTACTAAACAAAAAGCCAAAATGCAGAAGCAGCATGTGAAAAACTGAGTACATCCCATCATTGAGTAGTTCTTGTAGAACCACCTTTAGCAGAAATAATTTAAAGTAATTGTTCATTTTATGACTGTTACTTTTTCACATTGTTGTGAAGGATTTCCCTTTGTTTTTTTTGTTTTTTTTAAACAGCATTGCTTCAGTGCATTGAGGTTTTTTGGGCATTTTTTTTATGTTATGCATCGCTGTCTTAAGTTCCCACCACAGCATTTCAATATGGTTGAGGTTTGGACTCTGGGCCATTGTGATAGCTTGATTCTTTTCTTTTTCAGATGTAGATTTGTTGCCGTTTTTGCGATCATTGTCCTGTTGCATGACCCTGTTTGGGTCAAGCTTTAGCTGTTGTGCAGACGGCCTCATATTTGACTACAGAATACTTTGGTATGCTGAGGAGTTTATGGTCGACTCAGTGACTGCAAAACAAGCCCAAATCATCACACCTCCACCACTGTGCTTGACAGTTGGTGTAACGTGTTTGGTTTTCTCAAAGCACAATGCTTTGTAGCCGCACATCTCCACTCTGATCTAATCTGTTCAAAGGACATTGTTCCAGAAGTCTTTTGTGGTTTGTTCAGATGCAAATTTGGATCTGAACAAACCATCTGTACTGTCATGAACTTTAACATTAAGCGTGCTAAATGAGGCCTGTAGAGTCTGAGAATCTCTCTTTTGTGAATTATCTTTCTCAGTGGAGATATATACTTTATTGATCCCACAAAGGAAGATTTTGTTACAGCTCTACATACTAAAATACACAGTTAAAATAAAAGTGCCACACACGCCTGGTAAAGGTCTTGTACTATGAGAGTGATGTCATTGCTGATGTCTTTCCTAATCGGCACACCCCCAAATACTTTTACAGAGGTCCTCACATTTGCTAATGATCAATTGGTCTTTTACTTTTTTGGTATAGGGAGGGTTAAATAGTGTTTAATCTGTGTTTAATCTAGGTCCGCCTAGAAACAGACTCCATGAGGGCCTTGAGTCCTTTAGTGGGACCTGTGCTTGCAGTTACTGTCAGCTGAGCTGAGAGAGTGATGATCTGTGGCCACCACCTCCAAAACCATTTCCTTTTTAGTGGTGATGTTCTTGTTGCCTCTCCAGTGCTCTTGGTGTCACTTACATTTGCATCAAAGCAGGTGAAGTGGATTCACAATGGTTTATGCTTCCTAACTGGGCAGACTGATGGAGCGTTCCCTTAATTCTGAGAACTGCATGGCAGATAAGGGACTCTTAGTTGAATTATCAAAGCACAGTATTTTTTAAATCTTGAGTCAAATAATATTTAGAAGAAATACTTTTCCACGAAGAGGTGAAGGACATTGTAATTTAATACATTATGAATTAAGCATCATAACAAATGCGCTATGAAAGTACTAAAAGTACTCCAAACAACAGAAAAAAGTACGATTCCTAATTACTACTTCTTTAAGTGGAAAGACGTTTGGGTGATTTAACGAAGTAAAAATTTTCCGTGTGAATGTGGCGAAGAAGTAAGAAAGTGGCAGTGTGGATGAGACCGAAGTGTGTTTTTGAGTTCCTTCTTTCCGCCACTGCACTGACAAACACGATAGAGTCGAAGATAGACAGATGTGTGTGTGAGCTCAGTGCTGATGCAGGCAGTGAGGGGGGTGTAACGTGGTTGGTGTGTCAGGGGCGTGAGTGTCACATGTCAGCGTACACAGGCGGCAGTTTGACACCTCCGCTTCTCCGCCAGAGAGAAACACTCGGCAGCTAAGCGGCTCTGGACAGGCAGGAGACGGACGGCGATGGCGAGCGGTGACAGCCAGGAAACTTTCGAGTCATGGCTCAGTAAGTGAACACGGAACAGAAAAAGTTCGTGTTGTTGTTAGCGTTCAGCTGCGAGTCTGCAGAGCTAGCATACTTCTCATTGGCCAGACGGTCCGTGCTAACGTCCCGTGAACGGTCGGCTCGTGACTTCAGTTGGACTCCATCACCGCACAGACTTTTCATGCGCGAAGCAACCCCCTGTTTTAATTATTTAACTTAAACTGGGTTTTGGTATTCTCTAGAAACTCTCAGCTGGAACAGGAAGTTGTTTCGCTCGTGCGTGTGCGTGAGAGAGAGCGAGACAAGCGCTCGAGCGGTGTTCGAGCGTCACCTGCAAATGTGCGCGCGCTGTCACAGGTTTTTTATTTAATAAAAGCAGCCGTGTAACCAAGTAAGTAGCTGGCATTGACTTTAGACCTGTGAAGAAATACAGAGCAGGGTTTTTTTTAAAAATAGGTTTTACTGCAATAATCAGACAGGAGAAAGGTAGAGGTAGTGCTGAAGCAGTCAGTTCATAGCATGGTTATTGTTGTATTGTACTGTATAGTTTTTATTTTTATGATGGGTTTTATCTTTATTTCTTTTTGACTTTTTGTTTATTTTCTAGAGTGAATACTTTTGTTTTCAGATTTATTGTTTGAAAAACTTTAATTTCAGTTTAGTTTTTAGTGGTTTCACTGTTAGGTTTAGTCTTTTTTTAATTATCATTGTATGGAGGGCATATATCAGAGTCACTACAGGTGTTTCAATAAAAACACAGAACATTTTGAAACCAGTTGACTCTCAGGCTTGTAGACATCCAGAATCTCAATTAAAATGTGCATTAAAGCCTCATCACCTTATTGGATAAGCTCCTCTGTATTTTTATGCTATTTTAATTTGTTTACTGTACTGTGGAAAAGCCTTGAGCTAACCCTCATTTCTTTATATTTGGCTTCCAAGTTGTCTTCTTGCTTGTAACTTTTTAAAAGTGGTCCTAAGTGATAGTCTTCCAGGCTTACAGAAATGTTTCTATGGTAAGAAAGGTGCCTTTTATGCATGAATGATTCATAGGTTAGTGTTAAGTGGTTTCACACACTAAACAAAAGTCAGGTATAGGAACTGGACTGAAAATTAGTAAAAAAGGAGCCAATGTCCAAAGAAAAACTTTGAAAGACCTTCAGAAAGCCTGGAGAACTACTGCTTAACACCACTTTAAAAATCATAACATGAAAGTCTAGCTCCATGGAAGCAAAATATAAAGAAGTGATTTTTTTTCAATGTGGTTTCAGGGTTTTCTGTAAATAAAATAAAAAATACTTCCCCCACCTCTGGTTACATATATTAAATATTATGCAATAGACATTTGGAGATTTATAGGAAAAATTTAAAGAATATATATGACACCATGACTAGTAGCTCTAGAAAATGATCAAATACAGTACTTAAAAAAAGTAAAACTTTTCATCTTATATGGTGGGGATAGTGAACTAATATGTGTGCTAGCTAGCCTCCAGACATTAGAAGCACACTTGGTGCAACATAGGCTGTGTTTCCCCATTTTATGCAGATCTTTAATTTTCACTTCCACACTAAATCATTTTTTTCTTCTTCTTCTGTGTTTCACTCTTTCTGTGTTCTGATTCGTTCAGATCAGGCCACGGACCCAAATAATCAGGAGGACAGATGGGACTGTATTCAGGGTTTCTATGAGCTTGTCAACCAGGAGACTAACGGGTGAGCAGAATGTCGCTTTCTTCAGTCTTACCTAACATTTAAGCACCTGTAAAACTTGTGTACTTCCCCTCTTTATTGTATTTAGTATGAACTAAAGTTTTGTAAGCAAAGCCAATTGCTTCTAAAAATGACTTTAACACAACTCAGACATTTGGGAAATAGTTGCTTCACATCCATGTTGCCATCACAGTTTGTCAGTTACACCATCACGCAAGATCAAGAGGGAAGTCTGTGGCACCTTTTCCCCTTCCCTCTTCTCGGTATGATGCAGCATAAAGTGTAAAGGTACTTTCACGTAAAGTCAAAGGCAGAGTCCTGTTTTATTTTAAGTATTTCAGTGCATTTCTGCTGTGGCAGGCAGAGCACTGTGTGGAAGCTGCACAAACACTACGTCTTCAGCTGTTTGCACGACATGTTTGCTCACAGTTTACTCAGATGATTTGAGATTTTTCTGCCTTTCAGGCCGCAGGTAGCCGTTTGTCTTCTCGCACATAAAATCCAGTCCCCACAGGAGAAAGAGGCTCTGCAGGCTCTCACAGTGAGTAAACAGACTAATGTCACGGCATGTCACGCTGTGTATTTATCTCTCTTGTTTTGTGGTGCTTTTATCTGCAGAGGTTTTAATTTGAATCAGATTTTTTAACACGGACAAGTACTATTATTCTGTATTGATTTATTGCTCCTTCTCAATGGTCATACTCTGCATTTGTCACAGTATTTTCATCGACAGGGACCTTTCACAGAAAAACAAATGTCTTTGTTGTAACTCTGTCTCTGTGTGTGTGTGTGCGGGGGGTGGGGTGAATAATATCCGTGACTAATATTTATCACGTGGACAAAGCGACATGAGGCATTTAATCCAAGTTTGAAGCTGCTGTGAAGGCACGCACTTCGCCTTCTGCACATTTCCAAACACAGCTTGTAGCCAGTGTTTCACTATGGGATGTGACTCGGAGAAGCTTCTTGAGGACCATGTGCCTCAGGACATGTGACATTTTAAATGTGGTTAACCACAAATATCAAAGATGAAAATCACTTCTCTCTGTTCTGTGCTGCGTACGAAAAAACGTTCTTTAGTTTCTGGTGGTTAGGATTGAGTTTTTTTGTTGTTGTTTTTTTGGTGATTTCCAGATTCTCGAGGCATGTATGAACAACTGCGGCAAGCGGTTCCATAGCGAAGCTGCTAAGTTTCGCTTTCTCAATGAACTCATCAAAGTCTTAACACCAAAGGTACTGCTTATCAGACACAAAAATGTCAGTGGTAGTTTCTAAGCTGTGAGAACAGTCTGAAAACCTTTACAATGGTAGTCAGACTTCCATGAAGTAAATCATTTAAGAGTTCAAATGAACTGCAGTGAACTTTTGTTAATGTGGAAAAAAATAGCCTCCATATATCACAACTCTCAGTCGAAAGTTCAATAAAAAAGCATCAGATGTTGAATTATAGAGACTCATATTATACGAATGAAAAAGTGTACTTCAATTAATATGTTTAGACAGTCACTGCAGGGATAGAGTCACAAAAGTCTCCATGTTCCCAACTGTGCAGCACGCTAGTAAATCTGCTCCAATCTAATCTAAGAGTCTGACAGCATATATATTTAAAATTAGTCCAAGATCTAAAGATCAACGTTCTAGAATGTGGGACAAGGATGTTCTGGAAATTTGTAATGAGCAGCTTTTTCCGCAGTAACACTGACGTGTGATCCATCTTTCCGAGCAGTATTTCGGCTCATGGACTCCGCAGAAAGTCAAAGACAGGGTGACGGAGGTCCTCTACGGCTGGACGCTCTGGCTTAAAGATGAACCTAAGATTGAGGAAGCTTACAGCATGCTCAAGAAACAAGGTGAGGAACAATGCAGACCCATGACATGAAATGAAGTCTGTGCTCAGAAGATCTACCTGAGAATCACTTCATTTAACACTGGGCATGCACGAGATATGTAACAGTTTAATAATTTCTTAGTTGTTCTCTTGTGTTCAACTCTAGATGAACATGTTTTTTGATTTTTTGAGTGCGTTTCTTTTTCTGATGTTAGGTATTGTGAAGAAAGATCCCAAACTTCCAGACACGGTTATAATGGCTCCTCCACCACAGAGAACCACAGAATCTGTTTTTGACCAGGAGGACAAGGCCAAGGTGAGCGTGTGTGTTGGTGTATCCTGAGGTGTGTGACAGGTTTCATCCTGCTAACAGTTTTTCTGTGCTTGTAGCTGTTGGACAGATTATTGAAAAGTGGCCGTCCTGAAGACCTGGAAACTGCCAACAGGCTCATTAAAAGCACCATCAAAGAGGTGAGGAGTGATGCGTTGATCGTGCAAAGATGATGATCTTGCACTTATATCGATTTGATATTGACTTTTTTTTTTCTGTGTGTGTGCTGCATTAAGGAGCAAGAGAAGGCTGAGAAAGTGTCAAAGCGTGAGTCTACTCTGCAGGACGTGGAGAGCAGCACCAAGCAGCTCAGAGAGCTACTGGAACAGCACGCTATAACTGGAACTTCAGTACAGCCCAGCGACGACATGAAGGTATGCTACTACATGAAATACACACTCCACTTTGGAAGTCCTGTGACTGTTGTGTCTTTATCTGCTTTGCAACTGCAGAACTGTTGTTTTCTGTTTGTTTGTTTGTTTGTTGTTGTTGTTGTTGTCCTTTGAATCTGACAGTGGACTTGTATCTGTGCTTTTCATGCTCAGTGCAGCATTCGGTACATTTGAGAACAACATTTGACTGTAAAGAATCCACTGTTGGTATTAAATGAAATGCACTGTGGTGGTTTGAGTCATATCTATCCAATAGATTCCAATTTGTTAATGTAAACATTGAGTCTTCCTCACATGCAAAAGTCATTCATGGAGTTCCACAGGGCTCTGTGCTGAGACTGAGGCATTTTACTTTACACATGCCTCCATAGACAATATTATTAGAAAACACGACCCAGTTTTAAAATGGAGACAGTGATCAGTTCGATCTGTCACACTGAGCGCTTTTTTCCTTACCATAACTAATACCACACTTTATCCTACGTTTATTTGTAACAATTCCATAACATTCTTTTACATTAAATAAATTTTTAGAAGTGTTAGATATTGTGTTATTTTACCTTGGCTATATGTAATAAAATGATCTAAATAATTTGTAAAATGAAGAAAACTTATAAACCTAATCTTAAATATTTATTTTAAATCAAAATCTAACTTATAATTGGGAATTTCTGAAAATATGTTGAAAATCAGTTAATCGGGTTTTGGTTTATTGGTTATTCTAAACTGTCCGTAGGTATGAACCTGAGTGCGAATGATTGTCTGCCTCTCTGTGTTAGCCCTGCAACACACTGCCTTGCCCTAAGGCAGGGGTGTCAAACATGAGGCCTGAATGCCAGAATCGGCCCAGCAAAGACTAGAATCCAGACCCAGTGGACGGGTTAGGACAACGTGAAATGGGTCAAAAATTTTGGACCTTTTAACCGTATTTTCACGAGTGTTAATGCTTTATGTTTTCTTATGAATATATAGAAATTTTTTCTTTTTTTTTCTTTTTTTTTTTTTACAGTGCATGCACAGGATACACTGTTTCTGCACTTTTACACATTTAACCTTTTTTAATCAGCTCGATAGGGCTGTGATACGTCGATGTTTCTTTGAGCTTCATTTACCATTACAGATCTTTCTATCCCTGTTTTGGTCATTAGTGTTTTGAGTAACCTGAAAGCACTGGAATCTGAACACATGCTTTAATGACACTCAGCAGCCATATTTGTTAGTAGCTGCTGCATCACTGCATGTTGATTTTTAGTCCTTGTGGACAGGATGTTTGCTGATTGAAGTCTTGTGATCTTTATTTAGTAAGTTCTGTGTCTGTGATGAAGTAGCTTTTTTCCACCCTTAGTTTATCTCCTTGGATACAAACAATCGGTTTGAAAAACTTCACTCACGCTGTGATGTCGCGCTGATAGAGCCAATTTTTCCACTCTCACAATGGTGGGAAACGATGTTCTGCTGGTGGAAACTTGAGTCACAATGTCTGACAGTTGATTTACTTGAACGAGTAATACACCTCAAGAAAATATGACCTTTTGTACACAGGTCAAGACCAAGCTTTCCTTTTTTCCCCCTTTTTTTTTTTAAAGGATCCATTTAAAAAAACCATTTTAATTTTTTTAAACCTTTGCAGGCGCTGTATGAGCGCTGCGACCGACTGAGGCCCAGCCTCTTCCGACTGGCCAGCGACACGATGGATGACGACGCTGCTCTGGCGCAGATCCTGGCAGCTAATGATGACTTGACTCTTGTAGTGAACGCTTACAAATTCCGGGTGGTGGGAGCAGAGTGTAACGGAGAAAGAGCACGAAGTAAAAGTGAAGAAGTGACGAGTAAAACTGGTAGGCTTCATTTTGCTCACCTTTTAGTCCTCGTGGAAAAATCTTGTTTGCGAACCTCTTTTCTCTCATTGGTCCAGCTCCTACGAGTCACCGAGAGGTTAAGAGCTACCACCTCATCGATCTGTCAGCGTTGGACTGTCCGCAGACCCACAGTAAAGCCGATTCCCTGCCTGTATTTGAATCTTCTTCACCCGTCTTTGCCTCTCATCTGAACAATGCTTTCAGCTCAGAAGCCGACCAGGACTTAAACGAATTAGGTGGGCCTGCATTTGTTCCTATTTCGGCTTTATTGTCTGTAACACTGACAAATATGCTTCATAATGTAATGACGTCCTGTTGTGTGATTAGATCTGGTTTCAATGCAAAGGACTCAGGAGAATACTAAGTCCTATTCTGAGGAACTGATGCAGGTGAGGCTTGAATGGAAGATTTAAAGGTGTATTTTGTTTGGAAGATACAATCTAACATATACTTTTACCTTTAGTTAAATGGAGACATTTTTAATGCTGAGCAGAACAGAGGAGGGGAGCTTTTGCTGAGAGCCCGTGGATGTGGGGGCAGCAGTGCTACAACTAATGGGACAGACATTTGGTAAGATACCAAAGAAGTTTCTAGCTTTCATATGCGCTTGGTTAGAGTTGTAAACAAGGTAACAACTTCTTTTGTTTTTAAAAATCTGCCTTTTCTCCCATTAGGTCTCACCCTCAAAGGCAGCAGTTCAAATGGTCAGACAAACCATCAAATGAAGGGTCAGGTTCTCCAGTGAAACTAGAGGACTCATGCCCCCCACACCTACTGAAGAACATCTTTGTTCCAATGGAAAGCATCAAATCCAGTAAGTTGTCTAAAGCAAGTTTGTCCAGTGTTTGCCGCGAGCTTTGCAGCTGCGAGGAAGTCGTTCCTCAGGATCAGCAGATGTTTTGTTTAATTGTTATTTTCACGTGTATGTTAGGTCAGCTGGAGCCGATCACCTTATACAATCGGGCCGGTTTGCACGTATCTCTTCATTTCGCTAGAGACCCTCTGACAGGTCATCCAGGTGTCGCAGTCGTCGTCATGTCTGCAGTGAACACATCTGCGCTCGATGTGAGAGACTTCCTGTTTCAAGCTGCTGTTCCAAAGGTAACAAACTCAGACTGCAGTGCGATGTTTTTAAAATGTGGGCGGATGCACTTTTGAATCAGGAAAACTTTTGAAAATATCTTTAGGACATGTCGACTTCGAACCTCTTTAACCTTCAGCTCTTGAAGGAAAACATTCCCATGCTGTGCTGTCTGATCTGTGGCAACACAGTATCTAATGCTGGCTAGATTTTTGTTTCTTAAACATGAGTGATTATTCTAGACAGAACAAATATTAGCTTAAATTGTTAATTGAAACAAAAAAGATACAACAAGGAAGCAGGTTGGTCCAAATTATGTACTTTTCTTCACAGTTTTGCTTAAAAAATGAAATATAATGTTCAAATTAGTGTTATAATTTCTGAATTTTAAATGCTGACTGGTCAGTAAGTCTAGGAAAGTGCTGTATAAATGCCAGTACACATTTTCTCAGTTGCTTAATCTACAAACAGATGTTTGTTCATAAGAAGTAGGTAGACACAGGTGTTACTGATGGAATGAATTATGTTATGCACTTAGCCTTCACCTCACATACAGGTGGGATTGGTAACACCTCTGTGTGCGTCTATTTGATGTCACGAAGGCTTTGTCTGTGTAAAAGGGAATATTAAACTGTAGCTTCATTGTGGGTCTAAAAAGCATATTACAACTTTGTATATGTGTAGATTGAGAGGAAGCTCGAGCTTCATTGGCCTGTGCCAGCTGTGCCAAAAGGCTCTGTGTAGTTAATCATAACGGCTCAGACTATCAAATCACAACAAAATGTATCTGGCGCCCCCTGCTGGAGTCAGGTTAACAGTTGGGACACTCCCTGTCAGCATTTTTCTGTCTGAAACCACTTCATGTGTCTGCCTCCTTCTTATCTTAGTTGGGCACACGGCTTTTTCATACTTTAATTACTGTCACACAGACGATGTTAGTGAAACTTCAGCCTGCCTCAGGGACACGCCTACCTCCATACAACCCTGTCCTGCCTCCACCTGCTGTCTCCCAGGTCCTCCTGTTAGCTAATCCTCAGAGGGTGAGTTATATGCATGTAACTCTTACTGCCTGACTACCTTGATGAAAGTTGTCAGCATCTCTACATGTCAGTGTGTTTAAGTTTATACTTGTTTTTGTTGTATATTTCCACAGAGCAGTGTTGTTTTGCTCTTAGTATAAATTATCTGGTCCTCAATAAGATGCTTTACATGTTTCCTTACATGGCAGGAAATGGTTAAGAGAGTAAAGCTGTTGATAAACTCCGTACTCTGCTTTGTTTTACAACACAACACAACAGAAAATGCTGATAATATTTTAAATATTTGTTCTTTATTTCAATTGTTTTCATGGTCTCATAGCCTTTGGAGAATTTCAGCCGTTTTCCTAAGATGTTCCTTATTTTTCCCTCAGCGTAAAGTTCGCCTGCGCTACAAGCTCACACTGATGCACGGAGACCAACATCAGAGCGAAACGGGAGAGATCGACAACTTTCCTGACTGGATGTCTTTGACTGGCCACTGAAAACTTCACAAACTCAGATTTGTACTCTGTGCTGGGTGTGAAATTAACATTTGAAGGAAGAGAGAGTGGAAGCGAAGCCTGGGAGGAAGAAAAACTCAACCAGAAGATGAAGATGCTTTCAGGTTTGGACACTTAAAGCAGATCTTCATGAAATAACACCAAGCAAGTTTATATTTTTGAAAATCCTATTACTTTTGTGTGTGTGTGTGTTTTGCTGTGATTTAAAAAAGAAAAAATGAAGAAAGTAGCAACTGTGATTCAGGCAAAGAAAAATGGCTGGCATTATGTTTTTTAAAAAGAGTTGAAAGTCTTACATTGCACATGAAATCCGTTACTTCCAGTTCCTTTATACCTGGTTGGTATTCCAAAGAAACACCAAGCACTGACGCTGCAGTCACACTATAGTAAACAGTGGCTGGAGACAGCAGTGCGACTAAAAGTATTGTGACCTTGAGATCTTTTTGCCTTTTGAAATTTTTGCTTTGAAGATATAGACCTGGCGTGCAACTACTCGTCAGTGTGTTGTTGTGTTCTGTATTCCAAGCTTGATGCATCAAAACACAATAAAATGGCAATAAGAGGCGTCAGTCTGCAGCTCGATGGGGTACATACAATCTGTTTGTGATCATTTGTGATAAAGCAGAGATTAGCTGTGAGGAATCACAAGTCTGTTGCTGTCAGAAATTCACAGAAACTGCTTACAGTCAGAGTCTCACAGATAGGAAACAGAAAGTTCCTCCACAAATACTGACGTATGGCTGCAGGGCTGCGATTTAACTACAGTATGACAGGTACTCTGCAGCCTTGCTGTTATATAGGTACACAACAAGAATACAACCAGTTGGCAACCAGCTGACTTGAGCCCCTTATTGCAAAGAGATATGACATGGACGTGTTGTGCTCGTCAGAGTGCGTGTGATTGACTGTGGTTTTAAATTAGACTGTGATTATTCGTGAACTGTCATCTGTCTGAGAGCGATTGCAGTCAGTCTGAGTGTGTTTGGACACAGTTCGCCTCCCACCCGGTCACCTGTGTTTATCCTCTGGGTTAACACTTAGTTGCTACAACTACTTTCAATCAGTCAACGAATTCTAAAATACTCAATGCAATCAACAGGTCAGTGGGATGCATGCACCCACACACACACAAATAATGAGCAGTAAAGGGAGCAGCTGTTGCTCTGTTTATTGTAAAACCCAAACAGTCCAAGGCTTTAGTAGTTATTCCAGTGTTGTTGCTTTAGTTGTGCCATTAAGAAACTCAACTACAACAAAATCTGTGGCAAAAAGTTTCACATAAAATAATCTGTTATTCATTCACACACTCATTCATACTTTTTTGTGTCCATTAGAATATTGTATTTCAAATCTAAACATTGGATGTAAGAGTGTTCAGGTGGGTTCAGCACATCCCCAACTGGACCTGATTCAGGTGTCAGATGCTCTGCTGTCATCTTATTTTGCTGCCTCGTGCTTTTATTAAGCCACGAGGTGCAATCCAGCGTAAGCTGACGTGTTGCTGGTTTTAAGTCTGCATTTTAAAAACTTTATTTGCTCTTCTGCTTTTCTGTTTTTAATATGTATTTATCTTACACCTGAGATTTCCTTAAGGACTTAAAGTGTGTGTGTGTGTGTGTGTGTTTTTTTTTTTTGTTGTTGTTTTTTTTTTTTATTTTATTTTTTT
>VUQG01045194.1:28604-46073 GCA_015106755.1 Etia nguti | reverse complement strand
CTACATTTCGGATCTGCTTTAATTGCAGAATGCTTGTTTGTGTATCAATTAAAAGATTCAAGAAAAAAAACCACAAAGAAATGTAGCAAAGCTGGTAAAAAGTGTTTACATCTGTAAATCCTTTTCCCCCCACTCTGTGGCAGAAAACAGGACAAAATAACTGATGAATGCGTTGAATACACTTTAAAATAAATCAGTTATTACTCTTTGCGGTAGCTTTTTGTAGCGTTTGATTCTTAGTAGCATGCTTCATTTTTTTTCTTTGGTCCTCTTGTTTCTTTGTGTGAAGTTATTTCCAGTTTGCTTGTGTTTCATTTAATTTTATTTTGTTTTCTTTAATTACAGACTGTGTGTTGCTTTCCACAGCTTTAACCACTGTATGAACCCCAAAGAAGACATTTAGGCTCAGTTTTACCTGCTTCCTCCTGTGCGACTGTGAAACAGGAAATGCATGTCTGTCCTGTGTCAGTATTAAGTTCTTCAATAAATATGGATTCTGTTGCAGTTTTGTTCTGGGTTCAGGGGTCTCAGATCTGCCCCTCTTTTGCAAAAATGTGCAGGGGCTCACTGGGTATCATCAAAAGATTAATATAAACATAAAATGAACAATGGATATTTTGCAGTGTTTTTTAAAAGTTTGTCTCGACATCCTCCAGCTGTGAAAGTATGTAGCCTTTACACTGAATTAAAAAAAGCAAAAAGGTTTTCACATGTGCCTCATCTCCTTCGTCTAACACGTGTTGTTTCATTCTCTTGAATTTGCCGACCTCTACAGTGGTGGTTAGCACGGCTGAATACACATAAATGTTTAGTCTTGACCGTCTGTTGCTATGGATTACAAATGCTGCTGGATTTTAGCCAAATTGAACTGAAAATTTACCTTTTTATATAACTTTTAAAGCTCTTGGGCTGCTACATTTTACTTATTTTATAAGTTACATTCTTCGAATTGATTCATTTCTTTAAACAGAAATAAATCAAAGCTCTGCAGACCACTTTATAGCTACTCTGTTTCACAGTAGGCCTAAAAACGCTAATTTTTTTCTCTCCACTTTACAGTTGTTATTGAAGTAAAACAATAAAATTATATAAAAAGACTTTTTATTTAATTTAGTTCTGTAATAATAAAAAATGCACCAGAAGGAGAATAACTATAATGAAAATGCAAATTTAAATGACCAGATAATGATAAATAACCCACTGCAGAGTAGTTATGTGATAAAAGATGTTAATTATTTACACCTGTTCATTTGAATAGGCTAATTTATAATTAATAGAGTGTGTCATCTTTATTGTGAGGCTTCAAAGCTTGACAGTTGTGTTTCATAGTAAAGGTTGCTTAGCCCAGGTCTGGTCCATCTTCATGTTACTCTGTGCTGCAGAGAGTGCTGAGATCTGTGCAAGTAACAGAGTGGGAGATCCACTTCTGGATAAACTGTGAGGACATTGTTTCCAAACAACTTTCATCTGTAAAAATGGCTTCATAGTGTAGTGATTTAGCCTGACAAGCAAAAGGTCTCCGGTTTGATCCCAGGAGGAGAGACAATTCCCTGTGGAGTTGCATTAGGAAGAGTGTTAAAAAATATACTGGCACACATTTGGCAAGATATACGCCAATATCAATACATGTCTGTATATATATATTTAAAAAAAACAATGTCAGGTTTGAGAAGTTGGAAGCAGAAGAATTTTATCATTTTTCCTTAAACGGCTTCTTGTTTCAGCTCTTCGAAACACCAGCTCATCGGCTGCATTGATCGTATTTATTATATGACATCAGCAGATTAAAATACATGTTTACTATGTACAGATATGTAACAGGGGTGTTAGATAAAGTGCCAAATACATTTTTTTTTTTTTTTACAAAACCAAACAATCAAAACAAATCAGACAAAATAAAACAATGGGATTTGTGGAAGACCATCACACCTGGTGGCCGGGTCCCACAGTTTCATTGCTTCGTGACAAGTAGCCGCCTCATTCGGAGGCTGAATTGCTCAGTGCTGGTTGTGGGACAGTTTGGCACGATTCAGGTGAACCTGTCATGATAGGATGAATACTGGGTGTTCTTTAATTATTATTATTATCATTATTATTATTATTTTTTAAAACATTAACCAACATTGACATGTACAACAGATCAGGCTTCTGAGCTGTAACGGTCCACATATTATTCAGAGACAGTGTCAGAAATCCAGCATTGTTGCATTAAGGTTAGTATGTGACGAGGTTAAACTGTTCCTGGACCACATCCCTGGAGGTGTACTCGGCATTCCTGTTCACAAGTGGAACGTTTTTTTCTAGTAAATATGAGACGACGGACTACACTTTCCAGACTTTTTTTTTTGTTTGCATTTTTTTTTGTCTTTTCTGACAAACGGAGGAAGTTGACATTCTTTTAGCAGTTGCTCTCGAGTTGATGCTAACTGCGTGTGTGGGATGTTATCTTCCTCATCAACAGGACAGAGACAGTGACCGGGAGACGACGGACGGTAGTCTATAAGAACGGGAGAACAGGCACGCACTTGTTTGCATGTGCGTATTTTAGGCTTTGTTAGATTTCCAGGAGCTACAAAAAAGTCGACAGAACAAGTCCCTTCCCTTTTATTATTATTATTGTTATTGTTATTGTTATTATTATTATTATTATTATCATTATCATCCCCCCAGTTCATCCCCCATGGCAGTGATGGATGTACAGACACCAGGTGAAGAAGACTCCAGTCTGTCTGTCACTACCGGCTCCTCGGGTCGCAGTTTGGGAAGATCCAGAGAGGTTTTGTTTTCGGTGTACGGTTGTTCTTTCAGTGTTTCTCTGAGTGTTTTAAGGACGTCCGGAGCAGACAACAAACTGCTCCTCAGCTGCGATTCTCACAGGACAAAGTGGTCAGAGCGCGTTAATTGGAGGGAAGGGCGTCATCAGCTCTTTATCATCCTCTACAGGTACTCGCTGCCATTGTGGCCTCTCTCTGGCCCTCTTCGTCTCTCCTCAGTCTTTCCTCACTGACCCTGTGAATTCACCTTTTTACACCTGACTAGCTCTCCTCTTCCTCTTGTACTTCTTCTTCCTCAACCTCCTCTGGTGCCGCCGCCTCCTCTTTCTCTTCCTGCTCTGCTGCTGACTCTTCCTCTTCCACATTTTCCTTTATTTCCTCCTCATCCCCAGCTTTATCCTCCACTTCTTCCTCCTCGTTTCCGTCTTCCTCTTCAACATCCCCCTCCTCCTGTTCCAAAGCCTCCTCTTTTTCTACTTCTGCCTCCTCTTTCGCTTCCCCCTCTTCTGCTTCCTCATTTTCAATGTCCTCTTCTCTCTCGTCTTCTACTTCTTCTCCATCTATTTCCTCTTCTACTTCTGCATTTTCTCCACCTCCCTCGCAGTCTCCCTTCTCCTCTCCCCCTTCCTCGGCTTCATCTTCTTCTTCTTCACCTTCCTCCTCCCCTTTTGTCTCCTCCTCTTGTGCTACATCATTGGCTTCTTCTTCTTCTTTCTCTGTCTGTGCTTCTTCTTCTTCTTCTAATTGCCCTTCTTCCTGCACCTCCTCTGCCTCTTTCTCTTCCTGCTTCTCCTCTTCCTCCTCCTCCTCCTCCTCCTCTTCCTCCTGGACTCCATTCTGTTCACTGTTGAGATTTTCCTGCTCATCTTTGTCATCTTCTGCATGGTTCTGCTCCTCTCCGTTTGCCTCCACCTGGCCGTCCCGCGTTAAGTCCGCGTCGTTGTTATCACAGATGGCTTTCCGGCCACTCGTCCCGCTGCTGTTCCTCATGTGTATGTGGTTGTGGTTATTTTGCTCCAGGTCCTCAATGGTGATCTCAAACTGGAAGCGGTCGTGCTGGAGGTGTCTGTCTGGAGGAGGCGAGGGAGACTGGGGCATGGTGTTCAGGTACCACTCCCTGTTCTCTTCCAGCGTGTCCAGCAGCTCCTGAGCATCTGGATGAACCAGGTCGGCCCACGTCTCCCACAGCGGGTGGACGATGTAGTCGATGAAGCCCACCTGGGAAAGAAAAAGAAGATGAAAATACTTCAAATACCAGACGACCTGAAGCCACTTTAATGTGTGGTGCCAAAGGAACATGTCAGCATGTTCCTTTGGGGAATATGTTGATTCAGTATGTTGATTCACTTATGGTTGACTTAGCTGAGCATAAAAACTGAGTGACCTGATTCTGTCCTTACATCACAACCTCTATGTGCCATAACCATTAACGATGACTAAATCACACATTATCTATTCAATTCAACTGCCTCAGCTTGCACAAACTTACAACCACAGTTATTTCAAGGTATATTTATATTGTAAGACATGCTTATAAGCACATCTTCTGTATGTTTGACTTGTACAAAAACCTAAGTGATACTTGTGCTTTTAATTCAACTCTGTAAACTGTTAATTGCTGTTAAATTTTAACTGCAACTGCTTTATTAGGCCACAAGGTGGTGCCAACTACCTTGCTGCTGTGTTGCGCTTGAGTTGATAGTTATACAAAGAAAAAGTCAGACTGCTCTGATACCAGTGTGAGTCTCCACTGCCATATATGACAAATATCTGAGACAAGTCAGAGCAAACCCAGGACAACACTTGAATGTCAAAAACTGCAGTCCCCTTAATGACCACTTGAGGCTGATTGATACTGATGATTGTCAATGTAATACGTAATTCTTTCAAATAACTCCTGGCAAAGAAAGCAAATAACATATGTCCCTTAAGTAGTATTTTCCCTTTACTAGAGCCAAATCCAACTGGCTGTACATTAAAAAATAGAATAACATTTTACAAAGTGCAGAATCTGTGACCACAAACTTGACACAGAATGATGTTACTGTTTCTCATCATGAAAATCAGAAGAGGCATATCTCTGTAGCTGCTTCCAGCTGGAAGTTGACACAGGAATACATTTCTCACACATGTATCCAAAACAGATTTACTGACTGAGAGTTTAGCATAAGTTATTCCAGTATTAATTGTCCTGACAAATTTTGGAGGACAAAAGTGCTGCACAATCAACAGTTTGTCATTCTGCCACAACGCAAAATAAAATGCAGTTATCAGTTTTAATTCTAGTTGTGTCATGGCCTGAGGTTTGTTGTTCTCTCCACGTCACTCAGCAGCCAGCAGTTGGACTGCTTTAAAATTTCATGTCTACAGAGGATGAACCATACTGACTTTTGTGTCTCTGAGTTTTTTTCTTTCCTTCCTGTTGCTCTGAGAGAAAGCAGACACACTGACTACAATATGATTTAAAAAAATTAATCTGGTCCCCCATATTATATGAATTGGAACGATCTTAGCCGGGCTTTTGTCCTAATTGCCACCATCCAAACAAACATGTTTAAATAGCCCAATCCCCAACTGTGTGTAAATCACAACCTCACACACACACACACTTTCTCTAGACCTAGTCTTGTGCAAATGGCAAAGATGCCAATTTTTAAAGATTTGTAAGTTCTCAGTTTGTACATTTGATGCACATTTGTCACATATTTTAAGTTTTTTTACTGGTGTGTTTACAAATGTTAAGAAACTGAGACTTCAAAACCAGTATACTGACACCTGAAGTTTTATTGTCACATAACTGCTAACCAGTCTGCTATTTTGGACGTGTGATCTTGTGGGAAGGAAAAAAGGGAGTTTTTCCTTCCCACTGTTGCCAAAGTGCTCGCTCATGTGGGAGGGGGTCATATGATTGATGGGTTTTTCTCTGTATGTATTATTGTAGGGTCTACCTTACAGTTTAAAGTGCCTTGAGGCGACTGTTGTTGTGATTTGGAGCTGTATAAATAAAATTGAATTGAACTGAATTGAATCTTCTAGGGTCAAGTGAATCAGGCCCAAATCACACAGGTCAAGAGACCTGTCTGGTAACCATCTGGCAACCGGTGGTTGCTAGGGAAAAATTTGTATTGTGTGCAATTCTTTGGTTGCTACCAGATTGCTCTCTTCCATAGTGCACTTCATCCTGTCTTCCTCCCCTGACCCCCAATTGGTCATATCAGATGGCTGCCTCTCCCTAAGCCTGGTTTTGTTGGAGGTTTCTTCCTGTTAAAAGGGAGTTTTTCCTTCCCAGTGTTGCCAAATACTTGTTCATAGAGGGGTTGTCTGATTGTTTGGAGTTTCTTTCTAACACTGAAGGCTCTTTTTCTTACATTATAAAGCTACTTGAGGAAACAGTTGTTCTGAATTGGCCCTATATAAATAAAACTGAATTGTATTTGTGCATATATTTACCACCGCTTGTCATTTTGTGTTCTCTCATTTTATCATTATCAGATTGGATACTTTCCCCACACACTACCAACTCCAACATTTGTGGTGTTTGTGAATGACCTGCCACAGACAGAAAAATGCTCATTAACACTTTCTCAGAGTCTCAGCATAAACTGAAGATTTAACAGAGTCTATTTCAGGGCTGTTATTTCACACTGCTCTGTGTTTCTGTTGTTTTAGCCACCCTTGCTATCATAGACACTTTTAAAGTTGCTTGTTCATGGCTCATTATCCTTTCTGTGTGCACATTTAACATCTTCAATATAATAATGACACTGTGAGTCAGAGAGAGCATTACCTGACTTTTCTCCACAGATGCAGTGTGTTTGTCACACATGGCGCTGATCTCCATCCCTCTCTCACGTTCTTTGTCGCCCTGCCGAAAGAACTCCTCCATGATCCTCTCCGTCCACTGTCTGTATAAAGGTAAGGGCTTGGTTGGGTTGCTCAGGTCTGCACAGTGCACCATATTCCTCAGTACCTACGGTCATACAAGAATATTTACTGTTATGTATGTCATTCTTTCTCTGTGGGGTCAAACTGTACTGATCAAGTTACCTGTATTCGTTCTGTATAGTGGTCCAGAAGTAGCACGCCAGAACTTGTCACCTTCTTGGTCTCCACCATCGTCTTTAAATCAGCCAGCAGTGTCATGTGTTTGGACATGTCTGTGGCCAACACCTGCAGAAAAAGATAGAAAGAAGTGCAAACTACTCTCTGTCCAAAGCTTTTATTTTGTGTCCTTGAACCTGTAATATACCCTACGCAGTGATCCAGAGCTCTGTTAGGAATCAAAGCCCCCTCTACTCCTGTGTGATTATAAATTACTCTGAAAATGTATAATGTAAGAATAGGGGCTGAAGTCAGTCCACTTTTTCTCTAAAGGGAACCTATTATGCTTTTCCTTTATTCATCACAATGGTGTGTGCTCAAATCAGCTTACAGTTGTGGTCAGAAGTTTGCACACATCCATCATGGACATTAATGTTGTGGTTGAATTCAAATGCCGTCAACCATTCCACCCTGGAAAAAGAAAATTTAGAAATAACAATGACATTCATCCTCATGATGAGTGGATATAAACTTCTGACCACGACTGTATATACAAGTAGTCCCTGTAAATCAAAAGCTATATTTAAAGCAGTTTTTTCTTCATCTGGATCTTTAAGGCATCATGTATAAGTGATAACCCAAATCTCTTGCTGTGAGCACAGCAACCCCACCCACTGTTCTAACCTTCTGTTTGCAAAGGGCAGCCAGTCAGAATAAAGGTGGCTTAAACGAGGGGAACTAAAACAGATAGTTTCAGTTTCCTGTTCAAGGTGTTTAAATATACACTTAAGAGAATATTAAGAGAATTCAAATCTTTAAAACTAAATAAAATATAACTAAAACTAAAAATGATAAATTACATTCATAGATCATTTGCATGATGATAGAAAAAATGAAATTCTGTTAGTTTACTGTTACATTATTTTTAAACTAGTTCCCTACCATATCGATGACAAGCTTGCGAAGGCTCTGGCGCTGCCGCTTGGTAAGGTTCTGGAAAATGTCACAGTTTTCCTGGTGCAAAAGCTTGAAGCCCACGGCGAGATGGTGGTTCTCCAATACTGACTCGTCATTGTACATTAGGGCCAGCTCTGAGTCTGAGCGCAGAGGAGAGGGTGTGAACACAGCGTGTGCAAATATCAAAGCATGTGTTTGAGTGTGTGAGCGTGTGTGAACTCACTGGTGTTGATGAGGAACTGATTGGAAACTCCGGGATGGTCTACATCGTGGATGGCTGCAGCAAATAGAGCGGCGAGGATTTCCAGGTCAGTGAAGACAGCCTGAAATGACAAGAAGGGCAGGAGATGAAAGTCAAGACGTTTCACCTAGTTTCAAAACTAGTTTCTGTGCTAATAAAGTGCAAGAATGTGTGTCTTATTGCAAAGAATACACAGCAGTTGAGGAATATGGATAAACGTTTTTTATTGTCTTTGCAGACGTGACCATACCGGAGCTAAATGTGACATGGGACATGCTGCTACTAAGACACAAAATTATAAATTAAACAACAAACACACACAAACTCTGCAGACTATAGGTTTGGTATTTAGTATGTAACGTTTCAATAAGATTTGTTCTTGTTGCCTTTTGCAGCAGTTTTCTTGGAGTCATATTTTCCCTTTTTTGCCTTAGAAACTTTAAAAACTGTAAAAAATGTTTTAACGCCTTTTCTTTGGATCCGTCCTGTAATTTAGCATGTTTGAACCATGTGTACTGTTTCACTTCACATCATATTCTTCCCTCTCTGTAAAACTTAATAATAACTAGCAAAACAACGGGGGCCTTACAGTGGTTTCACCCAGTCGTAATCCTGTTTCCAGTCATTATTATAGCTGCATTTCCATATTCTGCCCAAAACTGTGCAGCTTGTAACATTGTAGCCCCCAAATTTTGTATATTGTGTAAGCAGCAGGTTAACCTGCACTTGACCCACAAGAACAGCCTTCCCTGCTTTCTTTGCAAGCCAGACAGAAAAGTGTCTGTCCTGCTGTGCTGTCTTATGAAAACTACAGCCAATCAAAATATGGAACACTGTCTCAGTATGTGGGAGACAAATTAATTCCCAGAAAAAGTCAAATGTTGTTCTTTTTCTTCCAGCAGAAAAAACAGCAACCACAGTGACAATGAACCCGGCTGCCAATGTTTGTTCTCCATAGAACCATGTGTGTTAAATCAGGTACACATTTATTTTCTGTTGATAATCTAACACCTGGATCTACAGTTGAATCCCCTCACCCACAACAAGTTGCGACAGATGTCTGCCTTTCCCTGAGCCTGGTTCTGCAGGTGGTTTCTTCCTGTTAAAAGGGAGTTTTTCCTTCCCATTGTCACCAAGTGCTTGCTCAAAACAGGATCCTCTGATTGCTCGAGTTTTATTGTAGAGTCTTTACCTTACAGTATAAAGCACCTTGAGGCAACTGTTGTTGTGATTTGGCAGTATATAATTACAACTGAATTTATTTGAATGAAACTGTTGTTACTCTATTAACCCGTAAAGACTGGTACTTGTATAGCACCTTTCTACTCAGCCCTCAAAGCGCCTTATACAGCGCTTTCATCTATGCCCAGGGGCTTTTCTAACATAGACACACACACTCAGAGTTCTATGGATGCATCAGGGGCAACCTACTGTTTGGTATCTTGCCTAAGGATCCTTCAGTATGTGGACTGGAGGAGTCAGAGCAGCCACAGGTGCAATTTAAAAAAATCCTTGGTGAACAGGTCAGTTTGAGGCCTTGGGCTAAAAGTCTGAGGAAACTTGAAGCTCAAAAATATTTTTTTGTCAAGAGACATGAATAATATGCATTTTAATATATAATGTATGTATGACACACTTATTTAAATAGGTCAATTTGTTTGAGAAAAAGGGTTAAATCATGTTCAGCTTTCATGAAAGTACCCAGATATTTCAATTACAAAGATGTTTGTCATTCTTTAGTTTGATTTTTTATTCTCTCCACCTTTTGTTCACGCCTCTCTCCTTATGTGTGAACAATGATCAAAAGTGTGTGTGTGTGTGTGTGTGTGTGTGTGTGTGTGTGCGTGTTGACCTACATCAAGAGCAGGTGTGGAGAGAAGAACATGTGTGGACTGGGTGACATCTGCAGCATGGAGGCTGTTGTGGTACGCTACGTTTCCATGGTAATGGTCCTCCAGGGTCATCACGTAAGTGACAAAGGTGTCGACTGGGATACGAAATGTCTTCAACAGCTCTCGCTCCTGAGGAGGAGCGAGACAGAAGAAATGGGAGTACACCGTGTACATGAGCAAAGACACGAACAGTCCACATTTATACGATTATTTTTTTTACCTGGAAGATGGCGTACATGATGCAGCTGAGAGGTCTGTTGTTGGAAAACTCTGCTACTCTGAATATGTTAAAACTCCACTTGTCCAGATCCTCCAGCTCCTGTTTCAACACACAAAATAATGTGTGACTTCTTAAGAATAAGGGATAGTTTGAAAATCACACTGGTTCAAAAATGCTTCATCAAAACTTTAAGTGGGTCGTATTAAAGTCCCCTTACAGTGCAGTGCACTGTATAATCTGCTTTCAAGGGGCCAGACTTTCTTGTAACTTTTAAAAGTGGTGTTGAGCAACAGTTCTCCAGGTTTTCTGAAGTTCTTTCAAGGATTTTCTTTGGACATTCCCTCATTTTCAGTCCAATTCTTGCACTTGACCATTTTTAGAAGATTTTTATTAAGTCATTGAACACTGACCTACAAATCACTCAAACATAGAAAAGAACCCAACTCAAGGTATGAACCAGTGTTGTGTCTACACATAATAGACAACAAAGAACCAGTTTCAAATTGTATCTTTAGTCACTTTGCTACTAACAGCATATTGCCAAAATACATAACTTGTTCCTAAATGAATCTAAAAAAAGTGCCAAAGATAACACACAACTGTCATTAATATGTACAGAGGAGGTCAGGAGAGAGGAAAAACAGTGAGCCTTCAGCCAGTGATGTTGGGGCTCGCAAAAATGATGGAATATTGAACACAGAAATGTTCATTCTGACTGGCAGTGGTTTCATTTTTCAGCATGAAAATGATCTTAAACCCACTGATAATGCAGTAAAAGCATACATGGATAGAAGAATACACAGTAGAACCCTATCAGTCATAGATCAGCCTCCCCAGAACCCGGACCTCCACATTACTGAAGCAGTGTGGGATCATTTTGACAGAGAACAGAAAAAAAGGCAGCCAACATCCAAAGAAGAGCTTCAAGAAGCCTGGAGATACTTCCTGAAGACTATTTAAAGGAAAGAGTTTCCCAGCAAAACAGATAAATAAATGGAGGGTAGTTTAAGACTTTAGCACCAGACTGTAGTCCGAAGGTCAGACACATGACTCTAAATCAATTCTAAGGTCACTCTGTACTAAACTACATAATGTTTCCTAACACGACTCCATTAAGCAAACAGCTGAAAGTTCAAATCATCTTCCATCCCAAACATGAGCAGACTTTCAGTGCTTCCATCCCTAAACTCTGGCACCATTTCAACACTAATCACACAGCAGACATTGCTTTGATGTCTCTCAGCATAACCTTGACCGTTCAGCCTCAGTGGTAGGTGGTCCACAGATGTATAGAGAATATCTGTCACCTGGTCCAGTTCTTAATTTCAATGGCAGAGGAACAAAGCTTTATGTTTGTATCTAGCATACTTTAATGTGATTTATGTGCTGCAGCATGACCAAGCAGTCAGAGACAATCTCCACCCCACTGTCCACCTTCCAAAAAATTTGGTGCTAAAGACTGGATGGAATTAAACAACCAGGCGTCAGGCACTAGAAAGCAGACAAAAGGATTAATAAAAGACTCCTGCTGGTATGTGAACAGACATAAACCTAATAAATATATGAGCACTTTTTTCTTACAACAAGTCAGTACTTGCAGTTATTTTCTGAAAAGCCAGGCCAAACTTTCTCGATTGTATGAAATATACAGTAACATGGGAGATAATTATGTTTGCTTATGTTTCTATCAGATACAGGGTACGTGCGTACGTCTTTTTCTTGCTGCTAGAAGGGAAAAACAATGCCAAAGTCATGAAAAATCATTTCATTTTTCAGAGATCTGAGCTCAAGTCTGAACAAGGTTTGATGGCGAGTGCAAATAACGCAGACAGAAAACAGCACCTTGGCAAGCTCATCCTCGTGGTCCGTGTTGACGCCGAAGCGAGGCATGGAAGCGCTGGAGAGGCTGGAGCTGTGAGACAGTTTCCTCACTCCGCTGATGTGACTCATGGGTTTATCTTTCAGAGTCGGAGACGGGATTTCCACCTCATTCTGCTTGTCTGCAGACACACACATACACACACACACACACAGTTGATTTATAGTTTTTAATTTGGATAAGGTCATAAATGCAATGTGGACAGAAATCACATTCTGGTCCTGCTCACCCATGAAGGTGCTGGAGATGTATTCAGACACCTGGTTCCCGGAGCGACTCATCTCTGACAGGTGAGAGAGCTCTCTGTTCAGCATCCTCTTAAACTGTGGCAGAATGAGAACAAAACACAAAGAGGGTGTGAGTCAACCTGAGGCTTCCCTCAGGAAACTCAGCGTTATTATTCAAAACAGAAGGCCTGTTTGGATTTCGGGCTTTGAGTGAGTCCAGAAGTTTAAGGCAACAGTAAAACGACTGTTAGAAAGGAAAAAAAAAGAACTACTGAGATTCATGTTGGCGATAGATTTTTACATTTCCTGTTCAGTGTGCTATAATTATTACTTACAGCACAGATTGGCTAAGAGGCATCAAGTAATGTATTAACTGATAGCAAAATCAAAATGTAATGCCTTGAGCTAAATATTGAAAAATATATATAGGGTCATCTGCACAGTGATGAGCTGATATACGGCTGGTGACACGTTAGTAGGCTTGTACGGTGTTAGATCCAAACCTTGTTGGATGCCATCTCGCTGACAGAGCGATGTGTCTGGATGGTCTCCAGCTGGTCTAAGCACCAGTCCAGCTCCTCCAGTGTGTCCAGGGCGAGCTGCTGGTACTGCTGGTCTGATAGTGTCGCCCTAGGACTGACGCACACTCCACCCAAAGGAGACCTCCTAAAAAAACAGATCACTAAAATAATTAGACTTTTAATAACCTAGTACAATCCACATGTTCTTGATAATCTATTACTCTTAAAATTAATTTATTACTTTTTTTAAACTTTTGTTTTTAAATGTGTTTTCTGTTTTAATCACCCATTCAGTGTGTTGCTATATGTTAATCTTGGTGGTACATTTATGAGATAACTTAAACTCAGCTGAACTGAATTCATTAAATAGTTAATATTTGATATTTTAGAGCTTCGACCAACATGGATGAATGTAAGAAGTGAAAAATAATAAGGTGCTGTAGTAGTATAGTAGATAGTAGGATTTGTTTTGAGTATTCTGGGCTAAGAGCAATACAATAAAATCAATACAACTGAAATGATGTGATGTACAGAAAGGTACAAGTATCTGTACTCACAAATGTGTGCATGAGTGTTAAAGTTAGTAGTTCAGCTGTTTGATGCTGACAAAAACAGTGGTTGGAGACAACAGCAGGACCAAAATCATCAAAACCGTGTACAATAAACCTGAAGCTTTCTCGCCTCTGAAAAAACTGTTTTGATAAAGGAGCAGGTCTGCGACCACGAGCAGTCAGTTACCATCTTCAAAACAACTTTTGTGCATCAAAGTGGCAATAAAATGGAGTCAGTCTGCAATTGAATAGGGTCAAGTTGGGGTCTATTTGTATTGCATCAATTAAATGTGAAATTTGGTAAAAAAAAAAAAAAAAAATCTGTTGCTGTCTATGTACAGAGAAATTCACATTAAACTGAATTTCACATTCACTGCTTACATTTAGAGCCCTGACAGAACCTCATAGAAACACAGATTTACCCACAATCACTGACATAGTTGCTTCAGGGCGTCGATTTGACTGCAAAATGACATGCGCTCTGCAACCTTGCATTTATACAGGTTTTAACTGATTTTTCCAAGGCGCAAGGAGCTTGCTGTCCTACTTTGTTTGTTAATTTATTTTGACCATCTAAACAATATACAGAAGTTCATTCAGCAAAGAAAAGAAGAAAAAAATGCTATACAAAATAAAGCTAAATGTGTGTGACTGAGCTGTAACTGTCTGAGGAGTTATTTGTACTTTTGCTTTCATAATGTGTGTTATAAGGGACTGCTGCTGGTCAAATTAGGCACCCCAGCTACTTTCCTATAGTTATGTCGAGCTACTGTATGGTTGAAATACATGCAGAATGTGGTTTGACAAAATAAGTAAAACCTTCCTGCACCCAACTACTTTTGCATTCTGACTTTATTTACATTTTACCTAACATCCCTTTTTTTTTTTATTAGTAACAGGTCTTATAAACTTCTGTAACATGCAAATTGTTGTTTAACTTATGAAACATAAACTCTGTGGACACAACAGGTGGTGATACTGACTTGACTGTCGGTGTGGAGACGTTGGCAAGGATGGTGAAGTTGCTCCGTACCGATCGCAGACTAGCCAATACCTACAATGATCACACAGCATCACAGGATAACAGCATAACTACAGAACAAGCTTATACAGATGTATACATATTACTGAGAGGTGAACGCTTAATAACGTGATCAATCATTTTTGCTGTTTCAGTAAAAACTTCACCTCCAAATCCTATAATTATATTGAGTGTCTGGGCACACTGGAAACAGTATGAAACAGTTTTTATGAGCACTCATGAAGATAAATGAATCTATAAAGTCAAACTCACTTGGGCAAAAGGTGTGACAATAAAATCTTCTGCAGTATGCCTAAGACAGGAACAGTTGGAAAATAGAGAAAAAGCTGAGTGCAACATTTCATACAGCCATGGATAAACTCATCACTAATCTCATCTCTCTCTCTGTAACTCTCACCCTTCGCTGGCGAGGGAGGAGTTCCGTGAGACCGTCTTGGGTGACATGTCGTAGTCCGAGTCGGAGCGGTACAGGAAGGACTCTCTTCTCTGGCCCTGGGGGAAGGTCGTGTGGAGCGTGAGGCTCGGACTCTGGGAGCCCAAAGGGGTGTGACCTGGGGACACGCCATTTTCTGCTTCGTAACTGGAACATGATAGCAGTGATTAGAGAAGGACAGGAAAGCTTTCTGCAAAATGAAATCGGTGATTTGACGAGGGCTTAAACGTGTGTGAACCTGTCAGAGTCTGCTTGTGTGATGGAGATGCGAGGCGGGATACGAAGGGGAAGAGTTGTGGGACGTGACGCGTTGCCCAGGACTTCTGGTGACCGGGTGCGATCTCGAGGGCGTAGCCAGCAAGGTACCTGGTGAGGTAAAACGTAGGTTCAGTGCGGCACAATCAGAGTGACTCACTCAATTACATCAGTCAATAATCTGTGATTCAAGGCAAAATTATGGGCAAAGCTGCTGTCTGGAGATATATCTTGCCAAACTAAATTTAGTTGTATTACCTTACCTTTAATATTCAACCCTATTTTATTTTATTCAGTGAGTTCAGTAGAATGGCTTATTTATCTTATACCGGGCTTTGGGGCAGCCCCCTCATTCACCCTCTGTCTGAAGTAATTCATTTTTCCCCTTCAGCCAAGTTTCTTCTGAAAACTTCAGTGAAATAGGAGGTTTTAACAATAGGTGGGTGGAGCTTATGTGCTTGAAGCTAGTACACCTAGCTGAAGAGATGACCATATTAAGAATATCCAGTGTCACTGACATCATACAGAGCTAAGAGTAGATTTAGAGCAGCGGGAAGGCTGAGCTTTTTATTCTGCACATACCTCACAGTCAGGTCCACACGAGGGTGTGATTAAAATTTTAGGATTAGGGTGAAACGAATGAATGAGTGTTTGCTGTAAATCGTTTTGGTGATTTGCAGTGTAAAATCTGTGAAAGGTCAAAATTTGTCCATCTAGTTCACATTTTCAAAATCTATATGTCAGCAGGTAAAAATATTTCAGCATGAAATGCTATCAAAAAACTTTGATTTGAGTTTTTCTTATTGTTCCCTTGGCAGCAGGAGAAAGCTGTAAATGCGCTAGCATTTTAACTGCTCGTTAAGTGATAAACCTATAAAGAATTTCCTATAGAAACACAGAGCAGACAAAGAGCAGCATATGCATTTTTTTTGCGCGAGATTTATTACTATTACTATGCGATATTTATTTATTACTGCAGTTAATAATCTGCACAGCAGCCCATTTAGTCACAGTCCAGGAATCTTTTATTTTATTCGTATGTTACTTAACACTAATTAGCAGGTGTCTCTCATCAGAATTGTAAAATGTGTCTAGGAACTTTTTGGGGCAGTTTCATTGATCAGCGGGACATGAGAACTGGACGTACAGGAACACCGGTCACATCTGATTAAAAGATACTTAAAGAGTTTGGTGATTTGCTCCAAACTAGGGTTTTAAAAAGCTTTTCCTCCCTCGAAATTATACTTCTACCACCACCAATTCACCCACAGATTTAAATTCAGCCAAGCTTGCGATCATTACCTCTGTCCTCTGATACATTTTGGCTTCACAAAACCAAGATTGATTTTAGCATCTTATTACATACAGCTATAGCCTCCTAGGCTTCAAAACAGGTGCCCACAAATGGTGGATGAACTCACTGTGGCTGCTTTCATCTATTAACTACAGTCTATGTGTTTACAAAAAGGTCATTTTCTGCATTATTTAACTTCAGATAAGTTTGAAGTATTGCTTGAAGTAACAGAAGAAGAAGGAACAGCCATAGTGAGCAGGTCGTGCGATTTGAAACCAGATCTTGGTGGCTCACCAAGGTGGTCCTTATAATTCAGTGACCTATTGTGTTAAACTGTTTGTTGCTATCAACATTTACTTCATGTGTTACCAAATCAATGGGGCTGGAATCATTCAGATCTCCACCTTAACATGTTCATACATTCTTCCCATACCTGGAGACTTGGCGAGAGTCTTCTGCTCCTCCCTCTGCGTAACTCAGCCCCCAGCGTGGATCCGGACGTATACGATCGGCTGTAGCGAGATGACTCCGCCTTCTCCCCAGCACCTGTTATATCTGTGTCATTCCCCTGAGAGACAGAAGGAAGGCAGATATGGGAAATGGGTATATGGAACAAGAAGGTACATCTTTAGAGGATAAAAAAGAGAACATATTGTCTTTTCACAAAGACATTGTGTTGCGTGTGCAATGATTAAAAAACCCCAACACATTCAGTATCAAAAATGGAAGAACGCAGTTGCCGTTTTGGCTCATGTCCCAGGCTGTGTTGTTTTGCCATATTCAAACAATGACGAGCAAAGAAACTTGTACAGAAACACAGACTATAAATTATTGATGTAAGTGTGTGTGACTGTGCATGTGTGTCTGGGATAGGGCCTCTACAGACTGAGCTCTTAGAGGCTGATCTGCACTGCAGTACCGTAGCAACAAAACACTGGGGGAATGGTAGCAGTTGCTAGGCAACAGTGCCGTGTTGCTTCCATGCTGTGTTTGATGTCATCCAGACCCAGATGTGGGGAGATGCTCGCATCCACACACGCACGCATCCACACACACACGCACGCACGCACGCAGGCACACACACACACACACACACACATAACAAAATGTATAATCAATAAAAAGAGCTCCCGATTTATGCA
>VUQG01045194.1:14016-25166 GCA_015106755.1 Etia nguti | reverse complement strand
TATTATTTTTCTATTTTTGCTTATTTCAGTTATGTATTGGTGTGAAAGGAGCCCACATAACCACTGTTTTGCAGCGTACATGGCAATAAACGTCTTGATAGATAGATAGATAGATAGATAGATAGATTCTTATAGAAGTGACTCATCTTGTATAAAATGAGTAAAAAATGCCAATTATAGATTTCCAGGTGTCACCACAATGCATGGTATTCAGTGACTTTTGTTCTAGGACAAATAAAGGCAGCAAATAGTCACACAAGAGAAGCAGGAAGGAGAAACACTGAGCCAGTTTTTAGTTTTTTCAGACAGACATTGATACTCACAGAAAATGTGAGTAGAATAGCTTGAGCGGATACTAAACCTGTGCTGCCTTTTGTCATTGAGAGAGGATCTGATTTGTTAGCATTACAGCCAAATAATAATAGAAATTGTCCACGCACGCACACACACACACACACACAAACATTTTTTTTTCCATGACGCTGCCTTGCTGTTCTGTTATTCTCCCATCAGCTTTTATAGGCATTATCTAGATTTGATTCCTGCCCAGGACCTGCACTGATCGTTCCCTATTTACAAAAGTGACGGCGCAAAGACGCTTTGCCTCAAAAAAATCCCGCACAGAACACTAAATCAAACCCACCAATTAATTATGAAGGAGAGAGAGAGAGAGAGAGATGCCCAGCAATTAATTATGCAAGTGACGGGGAGTGAGGGATAGAGAGAGAGTGAGCATTTAGAGAAAAATAAATGGACAATAGTTAAGCTCAGTTTATTCTAAGAGACACTTCCAGGGACAAATACAGCATATGAAACTCGAGAGTAGACACAAGCAGCAAAACCTGAGCTGAAATGTCAGTTTGTCAGTAAAGACAACATGATCTGAATGCTCTGGAGAGTTTGTTTTTTTTAACATTTTAATGACTAAAACATCAAATCATTGATCAAGCAAACTGTTTACTTAATATATGTCCAAAGCGACAATGCTGTGTTCAGCTTTGTCATCATAATTAAAAACAGTTGCCAGTTTTAGTCTGAAATGTCTGCATTTAACCACTAAATGCAGACATTTAGGGGTCCCCACAGAGTGGGAATAACGCTAAGAGGAAGAAGAAGAGTCTGCATTTAACCACTAAGGCACACAAAAAGCAGCCTTATTGTTATTAGAGACTTTCAATAAACTGATAATGTTTCCACAGATTTTCAGACACTCCATCTTAATTGTTTCAACCATAGCTGAATAATGGCCAGCATATTTGGCTCCACTTTCTTATAGTATGGTGTATTATGGTTTAAGGTGCATCATACCAATGACACACTGTCATAAAAACAAGCATATATGTGACTTGTGACTTTTTAATTGAGTATAAACCTGACAGAGTCTACAGTGGATGGCACCCATGAGGTAATTACATTTCAGAAACTGTCTCCAAAAAGCTCAGAATGATGGGTAAAATATTGTGCCTTGTGTCTGTGACTGTAAACTGGAAAACTCAAAGCAGTTAACAAGATAAACTTACACCAGCTTAAACACATTCTAGTAAACTTTTCTTTGTTTTTAAACTGATTTTTTCTGTTTTTCTTGTGTGAGTGTGTCCATCTGATGTCACCTTGGGTGGGGTGTGGGATAACAGGGAAGCATCAAAGTGCCCTCTGTCATGCTATGAAGGGTATTACACATGCTGCGATAGACTGTGTGAAGTAAAGACGGGAGAAAGAGGATTAAAAACAAAGTTGTTGGATTCATGTCATTGAGTTAGCACAGATGGCTGCTGATGTTCTGAGAAATTATAAAGACCTAAATTTTAATTTATCTATATTAAAATTTCATATGACGGCATCAGTGTATAATAATCCTGCTCACTGTAAAACTACAGCACACTCTTTAATGAGCTAAACTCAATACTTCAACTTGTTGAGCTTAAGTAACATATAGTTAGAGACTGTTGCTGCTTTATTTTTTAACTTCCTTTTCATTTACTGGAATAAATCTGAAAAAATGTGTGTTTGTTCGGGATCTTTCCTTTTGTTTTTTTTAACTGGTGCTTTTAGCTTGATATTTAAATTCAAATTTAATCCAGTACAAAGGAGCTTTACTGGCATGACAGTTTCTCAAAGCTAAGTTCCCAAAACATGAAAATACAATTTAAAGAAGTTTTGCAAGAATACAAAAAAAAATAAAATAAAATAAAATAAAGCAACAGTTGACACATCTATTAATGAATTGACTTTATTTCAATTTAACTAAATAATATAGATTAAATGCATGTGTCCAGCTCATTCTCTACTGATATATTATTTACCAGTTAAATCTTTAATGAACTTACAATTCAACAATCACAAAAAAGCCGTCTACCACACTGCCTCAGTCATCTTTCCCCAAATATGACTTTAGGTGGCGCTGTTGACCACAGTAGGACAACAGACACAACCAAGCAGAAAAAACTACTCTTTACGCCTGAGATGGACTGTGACACCTTTTCAGAATACAAAGTGACGTTTGGAAGCGTCGTATTGAAAGAGAACAGCTGCGGTCTGCAGAGAAACCAGACCCAGCTACAACTTTAAAGCTAAAAGTACATCCTGAGTAACTACAGAATTTCAAAACGTACATTGTATTAACATGTTTGAGAGAGCTGGGTTTTTAAAGATCATTAACAGCAGGGATAAATCTGTCACTCAGACCAGCCATTACTGTCAGTAACATAAATAAGAACTGATTCATAAAAATACTCTTTTTTAAAACTAATCTTCAAACACTCCTGTACTAAAAAAAATACACAATGCACATTTCACAATATATGCACATGCATTTAATTGACTAGATTTAGTTTAACATGGAGACATTTAAAAACAAAGCAGCTAGAAACAACACTTATGCAACAACATACAGTAGGTACATTGACTAGGTTTATAATAAAGTATTATTAATATTCTTCCCCATCTCCATCCCCATCTTCGTCCTCATCCTCATTCTCTTCCTCATCGTTATCCCTTCCGGAATCAGGGACCCACAGTCCAGAGTCAATACACCTCTTCAGGTGGTATTTTCCTTCCTATGGACAGAGAAACATGGTGACACCAGTTTGAGAAAACAAGAACAAACACACAGAAACTTTGTGGTCAGGTTGCTTTTAATGACTATAAATTATTTTAGGCAGAGACACACACACACTTCAGGGTCCAGCTTGCTCATAGCTTCCTGCAGCATCTGAATGTTCTTCTCATCAAAGCTCCACTTTACCTCCTATGAGACAATAAATTCATTACTAAGTTTTGACTTGCCTGCTTGAACAGAAGGAAACGTTAGCGTGCCTTTTTTGAAGCGCATATGTAAACCTGGTAGTGTTTACCTTGCACTGCGCTCAAGTCCAGGTGGAGTCCAGTCTGCTGACCTTTATTCTACCGACTCCCTTGATTATCCAAATGGCAACACGATCACTTGCACAAACTACACAATTATCAAAGTAACAAGGCTTTTTTATGGCATGAAACGAGAGGGACTTTTAATGACCTTTCAGTCTTTGAAAAAAAACTTTAGCTGTGAGACACAACTTCAGTGAAGCTAAAGTAAAGGTGCATGACCGATCCATCCAGTGAGTACGGCCGGAACAATATATACAAGTAAAGATTACCAACTCAAAGTCACGGTGAGAAACATTATATAATGTGTTGTGAGTTCAAAGTAGAATCACTTGTCAAGGTTAGGGTTAATGCTGAAGTCAGTTTGGTTTAAAAAAAACAAAATAAGTAAGAGAAAAATGTTCCAACAACAGGACTGCAATTATCTATAAAAAACATAAACTGCATGGATAATTAGGCCTTTATTTTACAACAACAACAGGATTAGTATGTGCTAAGTGTAGCATGAGGGAGGAGGAGCTTGTATTAGTTGTGTGAATGTGTCTATTTTAAATAGTTAAGGATAAGCTATATTCTCTAAATATATCTACATTTAAGGAGACTGGATTGTTCATCCTTCAAAAACCTGTTATTTCTTCCTCCACTTCCTAGCCACTCCTCACTGGATAATTACAGCTTCTATGGCCTAATTTGCAGTTTTGACTTTTCTGGGCTTTTAGCTTCACCTGCTATACCAAAACAAAGCGTCCAAGCTGCTGTGCACAGTTAGGACACTTTAACAATGTTTAAAAGTTGAGGCAATTTAACAACGAGACAGTGAGGTGTTTAGCTGCAGTGTGTGATTGCATAAAATGTTGCAGAAGCTTACAGTTAGTGTAGGAATCTTTGACTTTCTAAACACGCCCCATGAATTATTCTGAAAAACAAAGAGAGTATGCTACAAACTCTGGGATACTGAAACAGAGAGGAAGGACAGAGACTGGGGCAGGAAATTTGTCTCCTAACAAGATAAAACTGAAAACGTTTTACTGGAGCTCTGTATACAATCTGATGGGTGACTTAACTGAACATCTTACCTCTAAATTTGACTTAATTAATGGAAAAAGACTTCAAGTCTTCATTTCAGCGCCATATTTTTAATTCCACACTTAAATACACTTTATTTTCAGAATATGTCTCTTAATCTTTTAATTCAGGTTTTTTCAATCCCACTATGTATAAAATCAAGCACCAAGCCATGCAGCCTGCCTTTACGAACAGTGTGGTACCAGTGTGGTACCGTAGTAGGATGCCACCGTCGCAACAAGTCAGTTTGTGAAACTTCTTATCTCCTAAATGTTCCATTCAGACATAACTGTTGAAAGTATTTAGGAACCAGAGCAGCTCAGCCACAAAGGGGTCAGCCTTGCTGATCGGGTAAAGTTAGAGAGTGGGATCGCCGAGTGCTGAGGCACACAGTGGCTAAAAGTCTGGCACTGGGTTCTACGGCCGAGCAGCTCCTGTTGGTGTAATGCGTAGCTGCTCCCGTACTTTTATCCATATCATGTATATCAACTTTCGTCTTCAGTTTGGTTGAGAGGTTTTTTCATAATAAAATGATCAGTAATCACTATCAATCAACACATCACCCTCTGACCCAGTGTGTTATCTTCTCTTTTCATGTTGAGATTTTGAAGTCATTTACTGAAATGAATAAGAGTATTCATCATACTTGTTAAAGCATGAGAAATTGGTGCTCCAAAATTCTCTCCAGAGTGTGTCTGCATGTATGGCCTACCTTTGGTAGCGATTCACAGACCTCTACAGGGTCTAAACCACCTGGGCCCAGTCTCTTCTGTATCTCCTCCTCCTCCAGCTCTTTCACAGCATTCTCCCTACGAGTCTGTGCAGAGCTGCAGACCCGCTCCTTTAGCATCTCCAGTTCATGCTCAAATGCATCTTGGTACGGCTTATCTAGAGTCTGACATGGCTTTTAGTTGCACACACACATACAACAATGACTGAATTCTCTTGAGCATAGCGACTGCACAGTAAAGCGTGTTTTACTAACACGCATACTTTGATCTTTGAGAAGAACTGTCTGAAGCGGCCTCTCGGGTCAACTTTCAGCTTCCGATCCAAATCCAAGATGAACTGCATGACGATGGCTTGGTGGGCCACCTGCTCCATGAGGGCGTGTTTCTGCAAGCATATGGAGAATTTTGAAGGTTCTACCTGACTGAATTTCAACCTTAACACGCACTCACAAGCTCCCCACTGCACTCACCTCATCTATCTCGTACTCGATACAGATGACAACAAGGTAATTAGCAGTCTCTTCGCACACCAGGTGCGGGTGGTCTGACAGATACTGCTGACTGTCATCCCAGCGCCGCAGCATCCCTGGAAAACGCCATCATTTTGAGCACATCTCCAGAAGTTATATTATTGAAAAAATGATGTAAGTAGAGATCAGCTTCAATATTTTTAGATCCTACAAAATGAGATTTAATGCATTTAAATTATTGACCTACTGTCCTTATTTTTTCATCACTGCATTCTTGGATGAGATTTGCTTTTCATTCTTTTGTCAGTTCTCAGGAAAATCCTTCTTACCTTGCACTCAGCCTTGGCGCAGCGCCTCAGCTCACCCACTGTCACACTGACACACATCATTTAAGTGCTCTTTCCTCTCCATTTGAGCCAGCTTCCTTTTGAATAGCTGCTCTCGTAAACATAGCAGTTGGTCATTTCTTCTGTTCACAGCTATTATTGTGTTCTTAACAATCAGTACTAGGATATCCCCTGCCACTGACATTAATCAGGAGCAAGAGTATATAAAAAGGTTTAAAGCCGCCTAAAGCCTGAGCTTTTTTCCAATGCTAACTTCACTGTTTGAAACTTTCTCCATGCTTATTATGAATACCCACTACAGTAACAGTGTATATAAAAAACTTTGTAAGTCCTTTGCTTTCAGTTACTGAAATACTGGCTCCAGTTGTGAAATCACTTCTGTTCTTGACTGGCACTCAAGCCATCCTTTTTTAAAAAATATTTGACTGCTTACACAGCCCATTTTAAAGGGGAACTCTGTTAAGTCTGTGACAACAACAATGACATAAATACGGGCTTCTCAGTTTAGGCTGGAAAATCTTTTTATTTATTTTTAAAAAAAAGAAGAGAGTCCAAGACGTGCCTTAAAAATGAGAGCTTCTAAGATAAGAAATGGGGGATTTTTTAAGGAAGTGTGTGGACACACTGAATTTTGCTCTTTATCTGTTTCTATGTGAAGCAATTAAAGACATATTCCCTCCTTACCATGACGCTGATCCCTCCCCAGTTTGTTTTGTTTCAGAAGAACTCTGGCACACAAAAGCTGAAGGCATTTAATTACCAGGTAATGTGAGCGACTGGAAGTCCCTTCAGGATACATTTTACTGGGTGTTGTCATGTTTATGTAACTCCAAGCATAATTCTACAAACAGGAAATCCACACTTAAAGAAATGTAATTGGTTATATTCTGGGAAATTATGTCTCTAAGAGTAAACTGCAACTAAAAGCTAGTGGATTTTTTCTTTTCTGTGTCTGTTTAGAGCGGGTCGCATACGGCTCTCTGTAATCTCAAGTGAGCCAGGCAGGAAAACCATCCCCTTTCTGTCACTGTAAAGAAGCTTACTCATTCGGTGTTTCTGACCCCTGCACCTTATGAACATGGAGCTATCAATCAGTAGAAACCGCACGTTACAACACATTTAACAACTTGTAGCTACAGGACTGTCCAGAGCCTATGATAAGTTTAGTGCCTTTGAAACGTCTGGGACAACGAGTAAAGATTTAATTGTAGAGTCTGAATGACACATATTTTCCACCTGGTGGAGGAGGAGAGCAGGAGAAGTGAAGTAATGGACTGATTCTTATATAGCGCTTTTCTACTCTCCCGGAGTACTCAAAGCGCTGTATAATGCCTCACTCACCCATTCACACCCACTCATACAAGCACTTCTAAAGGCAAGTGCAACTAATAAACATTCACACACATTCACACTCCGATGAACGCATCGGAGGGCAATTTGGGGTTAGTATCTTGCCCAAGGATATTTGGCATGCAGACTGGGGGAGCCAGGAATCGAACCACCAACCTTCCAATCAGTAGCTGATCTGCTCTACCACCTGAGCCACAGCCACCCCTAAGTAAGTAAGTAAGTAAGTAAGTAAGTAAGTAAGTAAGTAAGTAAGTAAGTAAGTAAGTAAGTAAGTAAGTAAGTAAGTAAGTAAGTAAGTAAGTAAGTAAGTAAGTAAGTAAGTAAGAAAGAAGTAGTGGGGCAGGACAATGCGTGGGAGTATAGGGGGAAACACAACAAACACAACCAGCTCACTTACCAAAGTGTTTGATTTCTTTCCCATACTTCCCCACAAAGTTCTTGTGGTTCTCCACCTTTTCCTCCCCAGTTTCCTCCTTTGGTAAAGGCTTAATGTTGAGCACACTCTGCAAAGCAAGATAAGACAACAGGTAAATCAGGAAACTGACAAGTCGCACTAAATCCTTTGGCCCCCAATGGCCTGCGGTACCTTGCTGAAACCATCCTTGCTGATAGTATCTACATTCCAGGGCAGCTTCTTCTCTTCTTTTCGGTGTTCTTCTAGCAATTTCTCAAAGGACTTCTCATCCTGTTTCAGTTTCTTTATTTCTGCCTGGGCTTTTTTCAGCTCAGCCTCCCTCTCCTTATCCTCACCTCCCTCCCTCATTCTTTCTTCTAGGTATGCAAGTCGTCCCTGGGCTTCCTCTAATAGCCTCCTGCATTCTGCAAAGCTGGTTTCCAGGTCCTCCCCTCTCTGCTGAAACTCAGCTATTTTCTCCAGCCGACTCTGTTGTGGAGGTCCCGAGTGGATGCGAGCAAAGAGACAAATGTAAAATAAACATGAGGCAGAGACAGAGATAGAGCTGAAAGCATAAGTGATTTATAAGTGAAACAGGGACACCAAGACAAGAGCTATATGGACACTGGGTAGGGAGAAAACATACAAGAAGTATATTTAAATAAGAAGTACCCTTTTTAAATGTGTAAAGTTTAATGTGGGCCCATTGTAAATCTATAAATCATGTTAAGCTAGTCCTCCAAAGTCTAAGAATAAAATCTGAAGCTGAAAAGGAGCTTTATAGGCCCACTTTAATGGTGGCATAATAGGAAAAAAGCACACATGCAGTTCCCTGCAAAGGTCTTGTGGGGAACAGTTACTTACAGCTGTCTGCATCAGGTACTGCTTTTCTGTAGTTTTAAAGAATTTTAATGAATTTAACAACTACAAAAAAATCAATACCTGATGTAGGAGAAGGATCTCAAATAGCGATACATACATAGACTATCAAAGATCAATAAGAGAACATCATTTTGAGGACTACTTTGGCTTCAACTTTCAGTACATTTTAAGTTGCCTCACAATATTTCCTCTGAGCCACAAAAAAGAAAGACTGAGCTGTGTTACAATAGATTATATATTCTTGACCACTTCTGGTAGTGAAGTGGTCAAGAATAATATCTGGTACTCCTGGCAGCGCACGACTGCATTTAGAAAGACGAGCAAACGAGCATGTTTGTATGCTCGTTTGCCAAAAAGAATATGATTTAGATGAGACGGCCAAGCTTTGGTTGTTACAGTTTAGGCTTTGACACGTTTCTTTTTAGTATATCTAACCTGATATCTGTAGTGGTTGTGTGTATACAATGATGATTTGTTGGTTGACCATTATATTAAAGTTACTGTATGCTGATAACAGGCTCAAAAGAACAGTGCAAAAAGTGTTGGGCCACTACTCTTTTCTTTATGTTTTGCTTCCAGGGGCCAGACTTTCTTGTCATTTTTAAAAGTGGTCTTGAGCAATAGCTCTTCAGGATTTCTTAAGGTTTAAAGGATTTTCTTAGGACACTAACTGCTTTTTCACTAATTTTCAGCCCAGTCCTTCTACTTGCCTATATTCGTTTTGTTACTAGCAGCCTGTCCCATAGTCACATAATTTGTCATTAGTTGAATCTACAAATTATGCTAAATGGAATTATGGACACAGAAAAGTACTGAGAGATGTTGATCGATACCAATACCATGATTGGTATCGGCTTCATTTTTCACCACGACACTGATCTCAAACACACTGCCAGTGCAGTAAAAGCATACCTGGATAAAACAAAAGCACACCTTCAGACTTTTTTGCTCAACACTGCACATAGAAACAGTTAGCATCACATTGTTTTGTTTTATTTCTCCCTGTGTTAAGTTTAAATTGAGCACTGTTCCACAAAAACAAGATTAATGGGCTAGTGAGTTATGTTGAACCCACAGTTAAGAGTTGTCATTGTGTCAAAGGTGGTGCTTTTCAACCAAACTTTATCACCACGGTAACTCGTGTCCAACAGAACATAATATATATGGAAACCTGTTGGGTGGTACTTTAGTAAAAGGTTGTACTGCAGCCCAAACTTTACAGATGAACTCCATGGGGGTTTTTTGGCAGCGCACCAGTCACATTAAAAATAAACTGCTCAACTGTTCTATTTACAGATCCCGTGTTGCAATTTTTTTTTTTTTCACATATCTCATGTTTCTACATGACATGTTCCTTCCTGACTGAAAAAGGCAGCACATGATTGGTTTACCTTACACAGAAGCATGACATCTACAGTGTGAGCAACAAGGTGACAAGTAACCACAATCATGAGACCTCAGAGCTTGCTTCACAGCCCTTTGACCTTTTTTAGTTTTAAATTTGTTTGCAGTGCAGACGGGAAAACAGGGTCATTGAACTCCAACTGGAGTCAGAGTTCAACCGGGGTTTTGTGCCAGCTGTTGAAATAAAATCAAAACAGTCTCTGAATAAATTCTTGCCTTGACTTTTGGGAGCTTTACTGACACCATGTAAGTGCATGAGTGAGTTTATCCTTCCTAAAAGGATACATGTGGTCACATTTATACAGTCGCACAGTTCAATTAATCTAACTGGAAATTTCTTCTCCAGAGTTAACAACATTTCAAACACAGTGGTGTTCACTGGACTTTCCTGTTATCCTGGAAAGTTTTTACGTTTCAAACTATAAAGTGTTAAAAAAAAAAAGGTGACACAAAAGGGAAGGGAAGCCAGGGAAATACTGAACATGACAAGTTTCTCTAGAACCTTTCACTTCCTGACAGCTAGGTAACAATGAGATAAGCTTATCAGAGCCAGTGTCCACAGACAGACACAGTCTGACCAACACTGTTACTGTAGCAACCGCACTTTAATCTTACTTACACAAACTCCTTTTCGTTAAAAAAAAAAGTAATTTACCTTCTAACCAATGTCATTTTATTCCCAAAATCCTGGCATGCATTTTGAACTTAAAATGAAAATCAGAGAAGTAAAACTGCTGTTGAACATATTAAATGTGTGACATCTCTTCAGTGTATAATACACATTTTAGATGAGCATACTTTTAACGAGTTTACCATTAGAGAGATGAAGACTGTGAGACTGCATTAAAAAGCTCTGGAAAAACTCATCAAGCAGAGTGTAGGAGGGGACTGAAAGCCTATAACATAACCTTTAGTAATAATGTATACTTTATTGATCCCCATGGGGAAATTCCTCTCTGCATTTAACCCATTCACTCAGTGAAGCAGTGGGCAGCCACCAGTGCAGCGCCCGGGGAGCAGTGTGTGGGGGCGGTACCTTGCTCAGGGTACCTCAGGGTAGTCGTTCAGTGGATTCGAACCCCTGACCTTCCGATCACGGGGCCAACACTTTACCTACTGAGCTATCCCTGCCTGAGTAGAAATC
>VUQG01045194.1:0-13996 GCA_015106755.1 Etia nguti | reverse complement strand
GGGACAAATTTATTAAAAAAAAAAAAACACAAACATGAAAAAAAAAAAATGAAAAAAAAAAAAAAAAAAAAAAGCAAAAGAAGCAAAAGCAGCTACATGTTGCATTTCCTGTTAAATGACACTGCAATGACCCACAGACGCTTGGAGCCATTACTGAAGGCTGCACGCTTCAGTTGTATGTTTTGATAATTTAAAGTGAACCTTTTAATCTCATCTAGTGGGTTTTTTTTCTTTTTGGCTTTGGAAACATTTTTTTTGTTCATTTTGCAGTGGACTTCTCTTTTTCTACTTTTTTTTGCCCCCCCTTCAAATGTCTTGTTGTTTACCATGTTTCAGATGCTAAAAGATTTCAAGTAATTTCCCCTTTTAAAATAACCTGATGTCACCCAACAGCAAAGTATATGGAAACCCCCCAAAACTTTACAGTTATCTCACTATCTCACACACAGCGTTGCTTCTTCTTTCTCTATCGGTGACTCATCTTGTGAACTGTGTAGAGGCCCGGACCGTCCACTTTAGGAAACTGAGGCTTAAAATAAACCCCAGCCTGCAGCCTAATTGTGTATTTACGTTGTGTTATTTACGTTGTGTTATTTACACATAAGTAACACCGGCTGCTCAAACTGTGTCTATTCACTCTCGGTTTCGGTTTGCTACTACAGGTTTACTAAGGGGAAGACTAACCAGGTGTAGCACTCCAAACTTCACGGCTAGCACTACTGTCACTGCTGACCCGGTGTCTCATTCTGAACAAGCTCTGAGTGTCCACGAACGGGCACGTGACATCTTCATCGTCTGACACGTAGATGTGGTCCCACACGCTGTAATCGATACCGCTCATGCTCTCCGACTTCTTCCAGTTATACTTAGAGACAGTTTCTGTGAGCCTACACCGACAAAACATCAGCCAAGAAAGCAAAGTGGACAAAACTGGACACAGTCCAATCCTCTTAGCGAAACAAGCTAAGAGGAGAAATCCCGTAACCAAGGACAACGCCAGGCGCCATGGAGCCACTCAAATCACGTCATCAAGAAGCGCGGAAAGTGTAGCGTTTGTTTGGTTTAAAAGAGTGTGCACTTACACTGTGATAATATATTTTCTATAAACTATAATATATATATATATAATATATATAAACTATAAACTATATATATAAATATATATATAAACTACAGGGCTGTGCAAGAGACTTGAACTACAAATATTTATATTCCATATATTAATGATAAATAGATGCAATGATTTATTGAAACGTGTGGAAACATACATGCGCATACACCATATACTGTAAGGAAAAAACAGAGTTTGCAGAATTCCAGTGAGCCTGACAGTCGATATTTAGTCTCGCCACATTTATTCCTCAACACAGCCTGTAGCCCACTGACTTCTGTTACATTATTATTATTATTATTATTATTATTATTATTATTATTATTATTATTATTGGGGGGGTGTTATAACCTGCACCCTTCCGTCAAAAGTATTGGGCCACACCTCTTAATCTTTGCCACCGATTCAGCACATCAGTTTGTCTTTCTTCATATTCCACCATCAGCTCTACCAAAGTGGAAGTGATTTTAGGAACCCCAGCAATTTAGCCATAAAGTGGTAGATCACAAAAAGTTACAGAGTGGTCACTGAATGCTGAGGCCCATAATAAGTAAAAGTTACCAACACTCTGCTGACACATAACTGTGGACTTCCGACCTCTGGTATTAACATCAGCATAAAAGCTGTCTAGCAGGAGCTACTTGCAGGTGTGCCTTGGTTAAACATTTAACCTTATTGGAAAATTATTTGAAATGACAAACAGCCTTCAAATGTTCTTTGAACATTTGTTTACAATGTTTTCTTGAAAAGACCATTAGATCTTGTAGTCTTGTAGTTTTGAACTTATTCAAGCAGTTTTGCTGAGATTACCAAATAAAAGGATATAAAGGAAATGAAGCACCATGTTGAACTTGTTTTGATAGTTTTGCAGTTTATCATGAACTCTTGTGACCATAAAAACACATGAGGGCAGATGTTTCCTCTGGAAGTGTTTTTATACACGCAGATTTTCCCCATGGCAACTTGGAAAAAAAGTACTCTGTCAGGTTTGTTCTTCAGAAGTTCTTGTTGTGCACATGACTGTGGGGGATTACGACATAAAGGAAAGGCCTGCTTTAATCGCAGCCTCACAGGAAAGCAATGCATTCCTTCCAGTAAGAAAAAGGATTTAATTTCTGATTTTTAGAATGTCCAAGATGTCAAAATCACATTTTTTTGATGAGTTCAGCTACTTTAATGATTTATTCATTTGTTACATGGTAGCTATTTATAAACATCAGGGGAAAATATTGTTTTGCTGAGAAAAACTGGTTACATGTGTTACTTTTTATCCATTCATCCAGTAGCTCAAGATAATTGAGATCCAATCAGGCTTGCGGGTGGCTGCTGGAGCCTATCTTAGCTATCATGGGATGAGAAGCGGGGTACACCCTGGACATGCTGCCGGTCTATCACAGGGCTAAAAGTGTACAATATGGAAGGTCTTTAAAAACCGGCTAAACAGCCAGACCTCAGACACTGAACTGATTCCAACAATAACAAACACAAGGGAGGGCACTAGACCAGCGTTAATGATGTTTAACATAGATATACTTTAAGTGGTTTACATGCATACCTTATTTCATCAGCGGGGGAGAAGCAGACTTTCTACTGGGGCTTACACAGGACTGAGTAAGAAGACAAGTTGGATGTTAAAGGAGGTTTGGGTGTGCTTTTTATCAGTTATGATGTTCTTTCAGTGAATCAGCATGACATGATAATAAAAACAAGGCTTCGTGCCCTCTTTTTTTTCCTTACTCCAGTCACTGCAAATTTCTTCCTGTGAGCGAAGCAGGGGGAGGAAGCACATTTACTCACTCATCCTATGTACCACTTCTGCAGCGGAGTTTCCCCTGAAATCCAAAGACATCCAGAAGAGTGCAGCAGTTAATCTGGCGTTAAAGAATCTTATAAACAGGAAATTCGTAATTACCAGTTCCAGTTCTGTCATTACTTATGCGTATGTGTTTATTGTTTTCACAGTAAAAACCTTCAGAGCATGTCAGGCGGACTTTGATATACATATAGATATTTCGCACACATATTTCACATACAAGCTCTTGAACAATCAGGACCCATCATTATACCATATCACTCCATTAGAGCTTTTCACTCTCAGGCTGCACAAAGCTTACTTGTGGATCCTAGAGTATTTAAAAGTAAAATGGGAGGCAGAGCCTTCAGCTTTCAGGTCCCTCTTCTGTGGAATCAGCTCCCAAAAGACAAGCACCCTCTCTAATTTCAGCTTATAGTTAAGTCTAGATCAGGTGAGCCTGAACTGCCCATTAGTACCCTGCAGTACGCCTAGGCTCCTGGAAGGCTTCTCATGATACACTGAGTGTTTCTTCCACACTCACCTTTTGTCACTCTCCACTAAAAATTTTGTTAGTTTTGAATTGTTTAGTTATTATTACTCTCTGGCTGTCTTTTGTCCTGTCTCCCTCCCCTCTGCTCGAAACATTTGCATTTGCATCTGCATTTGCTTCTGTCAGAGATTTCCTTCTGTTACAAGGGAGTTTTTCCACATCCGTCGCCGAAGTGTTTGCTAATAGGGGGTCATCTAATTGTTGGGGTTTTCTTTGTAGGGTCTTCACCTTACAAAGTACAGCGCCTCGAGGTGACCATTACTATGATTTGGCACTATATAAATAAAAATGAAGTGAACTGAATATAGACAAATAGACGAGGTGAAATTTTTCTATGGGATAAATAGAATCTGAAAAAATTAGGATATATCTTTCTATTTTTTTTTTCAAAAACGGTTCTATATTTTCTTTACATTTTCAAAATAAACACAAGTTCCAGTGTGCAGTGTATTATTACAACTTTGCCTTTTTCACTAATACCCAGCTTAAACCACAATATAACAATAAACAAGCACACATACTATATACACAAACATACATGGATGTGGCAACCGTTGCTAGGTCACTAGATGTGTGTTTGAATCATATATAATATATGAAAGATGGGGGTAGACAACAGGTCAGAAAAATGACGAAAAAAAACATTTTAGATGGTGTCAAACCTGAGGCTTCAAAACCTCAGCCCACAAGACAGTTGGCTGTGTCACAGAGACCACTTATCTTTTACACTTTACTTTAGACTTTCTCAAGGTTTCAGTGCTTCAGTGGAAATTTCATATCCGATGTGAACAACAAGGCACTTCAGCTTTGTCTATTTCCCACCAGCCACCGGAAGTTAGCATGGCTCGAAGTTGGCACTCCCCTCTTCCAAATTCCTGGAAATGATGGGAGCTGCAAGTTTGATGCAGCCTGCTGGAAGACCCAATAACCTGCATGTTTCACATTTCTCTTCTGATTCTCTACAGTGGAGGTCAGGAGTGCAAAGCTAGCCTGACAGTTAGAGCCACTACACTCGTTGAAGAAAGCAACAGAAATTCTCCTTTAGACATTAGTAGACAAAAAGCACATGTCTAAATAACATACAAAGTAATTTAAATTATTTTTATACAAACAAAACAAAACAGTTAAACAGCATGTTCATCCACACAGCAGTGATAGTGGATGTTCAGCCCTCTGGTTGTGTATGGATTTGACGCCATTAATTTACTTTCACATTTTCTAAAGCAAAATGGAAATAAAATGTGTGCAGAATCTTTAAGTTAGTGTCCTGTTAGTCTTGAGTTTGTACTTTTACAGCCATCAAATATTGAAAACATAACAACTTAAGATAAAATAATATCAAATATTTCTCATAGAACTCGATTTTCTCAGCAGTCATCAGTCAAAATCGAGAATGAACTACAAGCAAGATGTAAAACAAAGTAGTGGCAGAAATACAGACAAAGGCCTGCAAGCTGCTGGGATGACAACAATACTAAATTCCAGGCTGTGTAACAGTTCAAGGAAAAAGCTGGTGATATCCTGTTTTTTCAGTCTGTATCGACACAGGGCCTTTTAATTCCACACTCAGTACAATGAAATATAGAGATAACTCCTTATAAAGCTACAACCCAAGACCTGTGATTTAAGGCAGCATATTTACAGGAAGTGACTGCAGAACTGCTGGTGACTGCGTTACAGTACCCTGAAAGCAGAAGCTTGATAAAAGAGGAAGGAGCTTTTTTTCCATTCAGTATTTAGGTCACCTGTTGCGTCACTTAAAGTCTTCATTTCATGCTGTCATTTTTGCTGTTTTGTGTCATCAGATGTCATCAGTGGAGGGAGGTAACCACTACCTCAATCAAACCGGGATGATGTCAAACTTGGCAAGTTCACTTCAAGAATTAGACAGCACCTAATGTCGAAGAAACAGCTCCAGACTGTTTGTCCACAGTTCAGACCTTCTCGCAGTTTTGCAGAGGCAAGGCAGTGTGCTTAGGGAACCGTAAAACATCCTTCAGGTTGTAGCTTCCCTTTCGGTTTTGTTTATAGAAACGAAAACATAGCAAACAAACTATGAGGACAACCAGAAGAGCTGCAATTACCCCAGCTATTATCCATATCAAGGGGGAAGCTGCAGAGTTGGGAAAAGGGGGTTGGTAAAGAAAACAGAAAAAGAGAATATTTAAAATTAGTCAAACAGAAAATACCCGAACCCTGGAATTGAAACTGGATGTGAAAAGCAAACTAAAATCTCACCATGTACATCAACGTTAAACTCCTTGGTGCCAGTCCCTGCTGTGTTGCTCACAGTGCAGATATACTGTCCTTCATGCTCAAAGCCTACAGATTTAATAGTGAGAACACTGCCATTGTAGGAAGGTGAACTATTTATTGGGAGTGTCCAGGTGTATGAGGGCCTTGGGTTTCCCACAGATGAGCAGTTCAGGTGTAGAGTGTCTCCTTCTGTGACTGTGATAACGTCTGGATTTCGTGGCTCCTTTAGCTCAGGTCCATCTGTGTAATGATTGAAGGAGAAACAGAACAAAACATTTAGCAAAACAAACAATTTTGGAAGAGAAATTTCAAATGGGCACACATGGGCATGTTTTCACAGTCGCGCAATTTTGTTAATCTCTGTAACTTTTCATCTGTGATAATTGACAGAAAAATTTTAACTGTTTGAAAATGTAAAACAGATTATTCACTAACATAATATACAGCAGAAAGTGGAAAGTGCTGTCCACAGTTGCTGTACTTCATTTTCACTCTGTGCTGCAATACTCTGTTAGATTTCAAAGGATCATATTTTACCAGTTTATCCACTTCATGATGTTTAACTGCTCTACTTACTTTGCAGGTTAATGCTCGCCACACAAAAAATCTGAGATAAAGTTTACATTACATGCAGTGTGACATTAATAGGTCAGTTTGACAGTTCAGAGAAGTTAGAGAATAATTCTAGCCATATGATGCTCTGAAAGGAGACAAACTGTGTTTGAATTCTTCTGGAGTGGCTTTAACATAATAAAAAGAACAGACTTTTCTTTCTTGGAGATTTGTTGCAGTGTATTGCTTCCAGATTTAAACTGATATATACTGACATTTTTTCATTTAGGATTTAAGTCAACTACTATTATTTTTTTAAGGTTCACAAACAAAGTGGAGGTCTATTCTTGGTCTCCACAAACATACTGAGTATTTTAGTTTTTAGCAGCTAAATCCACCACTATATTCACCTGCTTGTGTCAGTTAACAGTTTGTTGATGGTGCTTTTTAGAGCCTGTTCATTAACAGTGATGAGAGCTATGAAGAAGAATCAAAACAGTAAAGTAATGGGACAGAAAACCAAACCAGTGACATGAAACATGCTCAAAATGTCAAACTCTGAGGAACAGATCAAAGAACGTCTTTATTTCCCTCAGACTCACAGTAGACTGGAGGAGAAGGGAGTTTTTCTGATTTCACCACTGGAGGGCTCTTTGGTCCATCTGGTCCCAGCTCCAGCTTGGCTTCACACCAGTACAGGGCTCCATCATCTTCTCTACTGGGGGTGATGTTCAGAGTGAAGATCTCATTCACTGGTTTCTTCTCTTCACTGTTGGACTGTAGGTGACCCAGTGCTGTGTTTCCTTTGTAGAAGGTCACCTTGAGTCTCTGAACAGGAGCTACGTTCTGTACGCTACACAGCAGGGTGTACTGGTGATTCTCAAACATCGACTCAGTGTGGTTTACAAAGCTGATGGAGACACTTTCTGGAGGCTCTGAGAAGACAGGGAAAGAAACAAAAATGTAAAGAACACAGAATGTAAGCTAGAGGTTTGTCTGCAGCAGGTGAGTATGAATCCATGCAACTGTATGTTTCCACAGATAAAGAGGTTGAATTAATGAATGAATTAATAAATATAATCACAAGGTTATAACCTAATTATCACTTTAGAATTATAACTAATTATAAATGATTTAAAATTCGCTAACGAGTCTGGTGTTCTAAAGTAAGTATACTTACGATAGACAGATAGATCCAGAGTGCTACTACACTGGCCATGAGCTTCGGTGTTATAATAGCACATGACAGATATGTCCCATTCAGTCAGGCTGTCAACCGTCCACAACAATGTGGTTCCATTTTGTGTAACTTTTCCTACAGCTTTCTCCAAACCACAATCATCTTCACTGCAGTGCTTCTGACATGCAACACATGTAGCATTGGCTGGGTCACCATACTTCACTACCAGTGCAGATGGAGTGAACACAGGATTGTCTGTGCAGCTAGGATCTGTAAGAAACACAGTACATGTTGTTATTTGGTAGATTAGCAGATCCATCTTCACACACAGTGTGCATTATTGCATTATAGTCAGACATTACTGTATATTTTGTATCCTGTAAAAAGTGTTGCAACCCAATAAAATCTTTGTACATTATATGGCTCTGCTGTTCTCTCTGTATTTTGCACACCCCTGATGCTTGTGAAGCTTGCACACAATAATTTCACATCACATGTGCTGTACCAATGTACCAGCACATGTGATGTGACAATATAAGGGATTTGATTTGATTTGATACTTTATTTAAAATCAAACACAAAATTTAATCAGCAAGATTATACAAGTAGATTCAACTTTCAATTGATATCAGAGCATGTTGTACATGTTGTACAATATATATATATATATATATATATGTAATTTAGCATTAAGAAAGGAGAGAGACGTTGTTTGCATAGTTACACACTCTGGTGACAAATTAAAGGAAAAATTTGAACAGTTGAACCCTGCAGTGAGGGGAAGTTTTGGCCCTTATGTGCGTCTTTGGGGTATTTTCCTTGAGTCAGAGCAAATCAAACATAAAGTTGTTCTGAGTGATCACTTCGATCCTGTTCTATCCTAATTGGTCTCTTCTAGGATGTCAGCACTTTCATATAGACGAGTCAGGGGTCTCTTATTGGCTTAATGACTATAAAAATCATGTAAATTATATGCTACAGACCTCACAGTCACTAGATCTCAAATAAGTTTAACCAGTGCGGGTTAGCGTGACCAGATCTAGATGTTTGAAAAAGAGTAACTGTAACTGTGCAGGTTACAGGCTACTGTAGTTTATTTGAATGAAGTTTCCCTAACTCTCTTGCTAAGCAAATACAATAATCACAAATTGAAACTGTATGACAGTCTTAGTAGGAAAGCTACTTTCGGCTGCTCCCTTATAAACAACAGATCGCCACAGCGGGAAGCTTGATGAAGTCTGATGTGGCAGATTTTTAGGTCACATGCCATCCTGACACAGTCCCAAATGGATCAAAGAGGGGATCCTCTAAATCACTACGCCACGGAGCCACTTTGTAATACATTTTTATCGCTCTAGTTTAGACACTGTCTAGTTTGTCAGCCATCACCAAAACACCAGATGAAGGAACAGCTTTAGGAAGAATGATTTTCCAATGGTAGAAGGGTCCGGAGATTTTGGAGATCGAGTCTAAGAAGCACTTAAACTTTATGTTGATTTCTTTTTTTTATTATTATTATTATTATTCAATAATATGAGACATAATGGAATAATTAAATCTCCAAGTCTCATAATAAAAGCACGAAGCGTGAAACTGCTGTATTACTTTGAAGCAGCAACACTCTACCCAAAAAGAAACTACGGGAAAAAATCTGTGAGGACAAGTGGACACTTACCAGAGCCGGACACACGGACGTCTCGGGAGGAGATTATCAAAGAAATAAAGAGGAAAAGGTAACAGGAAAACATCGTGTCCAAAGAGTTTTGTTGGGAAAACGAAAAGAGTTTGTTAATAAAAAATCTCCAAGCCCAAAGTTTGCTCGCCAGATGGTGTATTGAATGAACTGAGAGTAGAAAAGATAGCAACATGGAGGTCCGCTCTCTTTTATAAGCTGTGGGCGGGGATCAGCGGGCTGTTCTTCTCTTTGGGAAAGTGAAATCGAAAATATCCATCTCGGAAATGTTGGGTTTTCGGGGAAATCCCATTAAGCAAAAATAAGCGATGAACTCATGACCTGAGTAACCTGAGTAACCCCTCTGAACACGACGACACCCCCCCCCCCCCCCACCCCCCACACACACACACACACACACACACACTGGTATATAAATGTGCTTTCTTAAAGGTCTTACAGCTAGACTATTCTGTAATGTAGCCAATCAAATGATTTGCAAGTGAAGATGACCTTTTCAGATAAATTAGAACAGCCTGCAGTATTTTGCTTTTAAATGTGGTATAAATTTGCATAAATTAGAAATATTTCAGTAAACTCAAAAACTTTAGCAAATATACTTCATGTCCCTTTCTGCTGGTCTGCACACACAAATGCTGAGGCCTAGTTATTTCAGTGAAGCAGATTTCCCTTATCTCTTTCCTGTGAAGCCTTCCTCCAGGACACAGTCGTGCTCAGGACAAGCCCTCAACTGCTAAGACTGAAGCATTAAGAACCCTTTAGCCTGTCTTCCTATCTCTTTCATTCTTTCACACTTCAGAAATGATCTACAACCTTGTTTAGTCAATCTTCCTCAGTTATTTTTAGTCTGTTTATTCTTGCTCCCCTTTACTCCAGCTTGAAGACATAAGAGGCACAACTACATATCAGAAGAATTTGGAACCACATCAGCAGAGCCACACAAATGCAACAGAAAGACCAAACCATCTGAAGAAAACTGTGGTACGCTGCATGTCAGTCATCTGAATCAGGGACGCCAGTTTTATAATCATAAAAACACAGTGTTGTTAAGTTTAAATCTCCGCAAGCAAACTGATTTGCCACACAGAATAGGTCAAACGAATGCATTTATCCATTCTCCAGTTACAAAAATATCACAAACGTCAGTGACATTGTCTAAAGTATACTTGTCCTTATAGCCCCTATAATATTTTTTATATCTAACAGTAAAAACGAACAAGTGTCAGTGAAAAGGCTTTTCACTCAGGGGGTCACTGGTAATGCTGTTGAGCCTTAAGGAATGTAAAGACAGTTTAGATTCCCAACATGCTTCTGTGTTTACTAAAATCTTGCCTCATTTTGCTTTTAGGACTCATTTTAATGCTTTGGTTTTCATTTTTTGAGGCAGATACAAGAATGTAGGTTGTGGGCCAACCACGGAAACCAAGGCCACATTAAATAAGGAAATTCTGAAGGTGTTAGTCATAGACAACTGGCTAATGCTGGCTAATGATGGAGTTTGCTGTTGTAAGGCTGCCCTCCCAGATTCCAGTTGCTTAGCTTCGTTTTAGAGTTATCTTCATGATGTTTGCTATTGTATGTAAAATGCACTATTTAAATAGAATAGAACTGAACTGAACTGACCACTGGTTGGTTGTGAAGCACTTGGGTTTTATTTGATCATCAAAAAAGAATCAATATAGTTTTAGAAAAAGAAAATAGTTCTCAGCCATTAATGGAAGTAAACTCAGGCTGAATCACACAGTAACAAATAAAAGCAACAAAACACAACAAATTAGGTTTGGACAAAATTGAAGTGGCAAAAAGTGACCTAACAAACAAAGGTCAAAAGGAAAAACAAACAAACACGAAGAAATGATCTGACTACTTTTAATTTTCATTAATCACTTCCAACATAACTAAATACTGGATTTAAATGTCAAATGAGATAAACTATATAATTAAACGAAACCACTGCTGTCATCACCACATGGTTTGAGGACACTTGGGACATTCCAGTCTGGACTTCCTGTGATTGTGAGTGCAGCTTTCCAGCAGCCCCCTTTTTCTTTTTTTTTTTAAATTGCCAGGGAGCAATGGGGATTCAGAATGGCAGTTAATTGTTTGACTGGACCAGAATGGTGTCTCAGGTTAGTTACAGTGATGTCATGGGAGAATCAAGCAGGATGATCCAAGTTTGTTAGTGAGTCAGGAAATAAATGGTTTTGAGAGACTGAAGTGACAGGGGAGGTGCTTCTGTGCATAAAGACTTGGAAAGCCTCAAAGGCACCAATCAGGGCAGTGAAGGGAAGAGAGAACGATGACTGTTAAACAACTAATGGTGAAGGAGTTTATATTCTGTTCGACTGGAGCTTCCAGAGAAAACTTCGAGATAAAGTTAAACTGGACTGTGTGAGCTTTCCGGTTAGACCTTATCTCTCTGCTTCTCTGTGCTGTTGAAAGTACCAGACATGCTGGTGCCATTTGTAGTGTAAAGGCATGCGGTGGTATTGTCAGTGTGATCAGAGATTTTAGGGATGTGGAGATAATGTGCAGGATAAATGTGGTAATGTTGCAGGGGGCTTATGGGATATGAAGCTTATGAGGTTAGAAAGAGAGAATGTAGGAGGATGTGTAGGAATTCAATCTTGTGTTTTTGTAATGTGTAGTAACTGAAATGTGGATGAGAGAGGGAACAGCTAAATAGTTGCAATTCACAATCCACATATCAGAAACACTGGATTATTATTAGATTTTTAGAATCACCGAATGAAATATGAGATTTTAATCAGTAAATATTGCTATTGGATAATATTGGATAATTGAATAATTAACTGAAATTATTTATGTCTAAATGATGGAAGAATCACAAGAATCAGAATTATAACAACAGAATCGGCATTCAATCTCACACTAGATTAAGATTCACTGGAAAGTGCTCAGGGAAACTACAAGAAATAATAACTGTCTTATAATGGCCAAATGAACGATTTAACTACTGAGGCCTCAAAAATGTACATCATGCCATGATTCTGTCTCTTATAAACTACCGGACAAGTTGGATCATATCTACATCAGTAGAAAGAGTCTATAAGCAGGATCTAAAAACATGAGATAAAAACTCAAAATTCATGTGATTATTGTGCAAAATAAGGCTAATTAAAATGGGAAAACGTGATTAAACTGGCTGTAAAATACCTTTCTTGAAAAGCACTTTTGGACAGGGAGTTTTCTCTTACTGAGCACATTCCTGGAATACTATACCAACAGAATTAAGGAGCGTAAGATCTGCTTAACTTCTCCTTTCTCTTAATCGTCATAATGCTCTCCCTAGCCGCTTACTCTAACCCCAACCATCAAAAATGAATGCCTAACCCTAACCATAACCTGATTGTACCTCTGACACCAAAACCACATTTTGATTCTCATAGATACCTTCAAACTTGTGGGGATAGGATTTTGTTCCCATAAGGGCTGTTGATCCCCACAAGTACACAAAACTTCCAATTTTTCATCCCCACAAAGATATGTAAACATGGTACACACACACATACACATACGTACAGAGATTCCTCAATTATGGAGATTAAATGAGAATGTTACAATGCTTTAAAGTAACTTAAAAAGCTTAAAAGATGTCTGGTTTTGGGCAGAAGTAAGTCATTTCTGGACTTTGCCCTCTGCCTGTTCCTCTTCTGGCTTGTTTTGATTATCTGACTGCTTCCACATATCTGACTCAAGCTCTGACATAAAGATTTGCATTTTGCAATTTTACCAGTCTGCCTCCTCTGAACCTGTCCTCCTGAAACTTTTAAACATGAAACATGCACACAAACACACAGACACAGAGGGGAGAAAACACACGCTGGAGGCAAAACCGAGCAGCCTTTAAATTTCACCAGGACTTTGTCAATTATTTGGAAATGAAAATAGAAAGTTGTGTGAAACAAAACGTCACGCTAGCACATATATGCATATTTCTACATTCAGATTCCACTTAAAAGTACATCCACATACTTCAGATTTACAGCTTTAACCTGTAACAGGCCTTTACAGCTAAAACTGAGTTTTCAGTTCTGCAAAGTTGACAGAAGTGGAAAAAATGAAGCAATTGTGGATCGGTGAGTTTCACTGAGAAGTGGATTACGCTTGCATCCTGACGGAACTTTTTTTTTTTTTTTTTTTTTTTTTTTTTTTTTTTTCTCTCGATAAGACTAATTTTAACACTATGACTTTGATTCAAATGAACCGGCAGCTAGTCATACTGCCAGTACTCCTATGAAAATATAATGAAGTCACAGCTGTCTGAGAGATGGCTGATACCTCTTACAGAGACCGAAAGCTTCTACAAGCAAAAAAACAAGAATGACAGCTTGACATGATCGACTCTAGTTTGATTTATTCTAAAGTCCAACTGGCCAGGTCATCAAATTTAACTCTGCTGTCAGGGTTTTCATGCTTTTATGCCTTTGTTTGGCGTCATTAGCTTATTTGTTTTTGTGTGTATACTCATACTAGTTATTGTATATGTTTTTATTGTTATAGTTAATCTACTGAATTCAATTATATCAAGTGTTTACCATTTTTCTGTTTTGTTTCTTTTTCCCGCTCCTTGCCTGTAGCACATTGTCCTCTTAAGACAGCTGGTCAGGTGAGAAGTGGGTGAGGCTTCTGCTTGTTACAGCCTGTCCAAACACATTAGGCTCATCTAACATTAAAACATACTGATGCTGTATGGTTTCAGTTCAAGTTTGTTTCAGCAATAACTCATGTCTATCTTTTCTCACTGAAGACATCACAATAGATTCCCCACTAATAACCCTCTATTTACAGTTATTTATAATCAGGGTCAAAGTGAGATATGTATAAACTACATAACT